>BTPG01000001.1:120031864-120119364 GCA_036245525.1 Semisulcospira habei | reverse complement strand
TCTCTCTCTCTCTCTCTCTCTCTCTCTCTCTCTCTCTCTCTCTCTCTCTCTCTCTCTCTCTCTCTCTCTCTCTCTCTCTCTCTCTCTCTCTCTCTCATCTTGTTTTGTTGTTGCCTGTTCCCTACTTTCCGTCACAGAATCGTCATATAGTGCATGCACAGAAGCCTTGGTGTAAAACACCTGAAAAAAAGTTCTTTTCTTTCTTTCATGCGTCCTAGTCCAGAGTTGCCCACAGCCTCCTTGCTGATCTGGAAGTTTTGCTCCCCAGTGTTGCTGGTAGTCGGAACGTTCGGGAACCTGGCCACCATAGTTGTCTACACGCGAATGAAGTGGGGCGGGTCCACCCAGCCTCTGTTCCTGACGGCGCTTGCTGTGGCGGACCTGTGTGTGTTGTACTCCGGCCTGCTGCCAGACATCGCCTACCGAGTGTTTTGCTTCGACCTGCGCGGGGCTCACCACGCGTCCTGCAAGATGCTAACCTGGTTCATGTACGTTTCCGCCTATGTGTCCTCCTGGCTACTGGTGGCTGTGACAACGCAGAGAGCCATATCAGTCACGTGTCCTCATCGCGTGACCTTGCTGTGTTCAGTGCGTACGTCGGGCGCGTTGATTGTTGCGATCGTGATAGCGGCAGGGTTGTGCCAGAGCCACATGCTGTACGGACTGAAAGCGTACGGGTCCACGATGTACTTGGATGGAGCATGCGCAGCCTCTGAAGACTACAAAGTGTTTTGGGGCTCAATCTGGCCCTGGGTGGACGCTATACTGTTCTCGCTTGGCCCGTCAGGCATTTTATTGGCCGCCAACGCCTTGCTGCTCCGGAGCCTTCGTCAGTCCACCAAGCGGGTGTCAGCCATGGGGGCAGCCATCGCGGCAGATAGTCGCAAAAAAAAGGCGTCCTCCATGACGGTAACTCTGATCAGCATCTCCATTATGTTTTTCGTACTCACCCTTCCGGTCTCCGTCGCTATCCTCGTGTTTTTTATGCTGGGAAACTCCATCAAGCAATCCGTTCTGACAGAAAGCATGGACCTTGCCTGGGCTGTCACTAGCACGATGTGGTACACCAACAGTGCAGCCAATTTCTTGCTCTATTGTATCAGTGGGTCCAGATTCCGAGCTGAGTTTTTGAAATGCTTCTCGCGGGCAAAGCAACGTACTCAAGTGTCCCAACACAACGTGCCAGAAACATTGCAGTGATCTAATTCCGTGGTTCATTTTTGCCCCGTTGTGTTGTGTCCACGACGAGAATTAATTTCGGAACTTATGAATGCAAATAAGTCTGACGAACGAACAACTATACCGGCGTATTTCCTAACACACGATGATTAACACATTCTGCCTTAGGACCGAAATCCTCACATTTGTTGAAGGACTGTATTGCAATTCAAGTATGGTGCCAGAATAGCTTGGCGCCTATGGGCGCCAAGCTATTCGGGCACCACCCTTGAACTATCATGTTCGATCCATGTCTTGCTGTAGTGAGTCGGGGCTTAATGAGTTAATGACACAACGACAAGGAAAGATAATGACAATAACGATAAGCAGAAAAAATACACAGTGTCAATGATGAGGAAAACATTGACAGTATATCGAACAATACAATGACTATACGCTGAGCAAAATGATGCCACTACCATGAGAAAACTAACGACACGTATATCGAACAATACAACGACTATACGCTGAGCAAAATGATGCCACTACCATGAGAAAACTAACGACACTACAATTATCAAAACTATAGAGTACTAAATTACTTACCCTTTGATCCACCTCATAAACAAAATTGTTTTACTGGTGTCTGTATATTCACGTTGTTTACGTTACCAAATTCTTGTGCCCAAACAGACCTTATTAAACTGATATGAAAAAGTTTCATGCAATAATTCTTTAAAAAGAAATGTTGCTAAAAACAACCCGTGATAAGTTTGCAAAGCTTGATCATGTTTCGTAAATGATATTAATTTTCAAATCGTTTATTTCCAATCTGGCAATGAGAAAGTAAGCTACGTTGCCGCAATATATCCAAACAACGTTATTCAGCGCGCTGGGAAAAAAAATCATTGAAAGGGCCCAGTGTCATGTGTTGTCGTCACAATACAACCGTACTGAGGCATTCTTCCCGTGCAATCGGCGTAAGGGAAGCACGTGACAGTAATTTACTTTACCAAAAGCCTATCGTACTATAACCCCGGCCGGGCCCTCACTTATTTTGTGGGTCCCGAATCCATCCTGTTCCACAGCACGTCGTTAGACCCTGTCACATTACAAAAAGTACGTCAAACGTTGCTCCACTTACAATCCCTATTGTTTAATATAAAAAAATCGTTATTTTTCAATCAATCTTCGGTGACGTTCTGTGACGTCACAAGGAACAGTTTCACGGAGTCGTACACAAAAAAAAAAAAAAAAAAAAAAAAAAAAAAAAAAAAAAAAAAAAATCCTAACAGCAATGAACGGTTCGTCATCGAATCAATGCCTAGTGCAAATTTCTATTTCGTCGCAGATTAACTCATTCGCGGCCAGCCGCATCCGGAGGCGCGGCATAGTTAACGGAAAACCACAAGAGTTACCTCCCAAAACGTCGAAGTCGTCCGGCAAGCGATTCCTGTCCGCAGAGGGTTCCACTCGAAAAGAAGAAAGAAACAGATCAGCACCACTGTGTCTTGTGCGTTTCGGCTGTTGAAGCCGAATACCTGTTTGCCGTCCACAGACCTTTTGCCCGTGTGCGTGGGTCCCGACGTAAATTTGTGTTGCTACTACGCCCACCCAGTCTAGCAGACGAAACTTCTTCGTTTCGATGACAGTTTACAATATAATTTTTGGGTAATGAAGTGTTTGTTTGAATACCCGACTAAATTCGCTAAAATGATTGCTGTCTATGAGACCGTCTGTAAAAAAAAAAATGAACATGCAGCTTGTGAGTGTGTGTGTGTGTGTGTGTGTGTGTGTGTGTGTGTGTGTGTGCGTGCGTGCGTGCGTGTGTGTGTGTGTGTGTGTGTGTGTGTGTGTGTGTGTGTGTGTGTGTGTGTGTGTGTGTCTGTGCGCGTGTGCACTTCCTGTCAGGTGACTATACTTTATGAAGCAGTGAGTTTTATACATTAGTAACAGTTCAAAAGTGCTGATGTTTAACTCTTTCTGTATGAAGCAGCATACATTTCAATACCAATTTTTGCCACTGGCACCAGGTATTTAGGGAATATTTGATGACTGTGTGCACCAGTATTCTGTGTTTATTTGTGTGATGAACAGGCAATTGCGTTGGTAACAAAAGCGGCATGCATACATAAATTTAGGTGGTTGTTTCATATTTTATGGGCTGTAAAGTGGCATGTCAGGCGCCTATCTCCAGACCACCTCCATCCCACCACACCACAACTGACAAAGATGCTTAGAATGCAGTTGTACCTCTCAGTTTGGTGAGGGAGCTGTTTATTGTCTTCCCATTCTTTATGGCCAATTATAACACTGTACTCGGGGCTACACTACAATTCAAGATTCAAGATTCAGAAAATTTTATTGTCTATTAAAGGACATTTGTCTTTGCCTGCCGAGCGTAGGTCAAAGTTAGAAACATAATATCTCAATACAGTAATAATAATAATAATAATAATAATAATAATAATAATGAGTATTTATATAGCGCTTAATCTTACTCAAAAGCTCTAAGCGCTTTACAATCTGTACACAAAAATAAAAATACAATGACATATGCACATAACAAACAAAGCATAATGCCCGAACACACCACTTTTACAATAAACTAAACAACAATACATACATAATAATTTATATTCTAATTAACATTCAGTCTAAACAAGGAGGATTGCAGAACTACAACTAAGGCATCAAACACTGGCAGTTATTCAAAGTAAAGCTTGAAGAGGTGAGTTTTCAACGACCTCTTAAAGTCAGAGACAGACTCGCTGTTTCTGACCTCAAGAGGAAGTGTATTCCATAACACTGGGGCTTGATAATCAAAAGTGCGCTGACCAAATGTTTTAGTTTTGGCAGAAGGTACACACAACTTCCGTTTATCAGAAGAGGAGCGGAGCTCACGAGAGGGTGTATACACATGCAGCAAAGAGGACAAGTATTCTGGGCTGGTGCCTGAAAGGCAGTTAAAACAGATTGACATAACTTTGTATTGAATACGTGAGGACACAGGTAGCCAGTGAAGGGACTTCAAGATGGGTGTGACATGCTCAGTCTTACGGACTCTCACAACAAGCCGGGCTGCATTGTTCTGAATTTTTTTGGAGGCGATCAATGAGATACTGAGGGCAGCCACAAAGCAAAGAGTTACAATAATCTAGCTTGGACAGCACAAATGCACAAACTAGTGTTTTAGTGGCTTCCACGGTCAGCAGGTGACGAACTGAACTAATACGACGAAGTTCCAGATAAGCTGATCTACACACTGTACTGACATGCTGTGACATAGATAACTCGCTGTCAAGTGTAACACCCAGGTTTCTCACACTCGCAGAGAAGCCAATGAGTGTTCCATCCACAGACAATGATGACGGAAAAGGCAGGGACGAAGATAATCTTGGATTAGCTACCAACATTGCTTCAGTTTTGCCATCATTTAACATCAGTTTGTTGGTGGTCATCCATGATTTGACATGGTCAATGCACTGGCTTATACTTTGGACGGCATTCACAGCTCGCTCGACAGTATCACTTTTGTACATCTGCGTATCATCTGCAAATGCATGATGGGAAATGGAGCGACTACAAATCAGGTCGGACACGGGCTGAACATACAGTAAGAACAATACAGGTCCTAGGACCGAGCCCTGGGGTACACCAAACCGAAGAGGTGATGGATCAGAACGACAGCCGTCGACAGAAACAATCTGGGATCGTTCAGTCAGGTATGAACTAAACCATGCCAAGACTGTGCCTTCAATGCCAAATACAGATTGAAGACGGCACAGCAAAATTTCATGGTCAATAGTGTCGAACGCACTGGACATGTCCAGCAAAGCAAGGACTGTGATCTTACGCTCGTCCAAAGCACAAAGCAGGTCATTGAATATCTTCAGCAAAGCTGTTTCAGTGCTACGATGGGGACGATATGCAGACTGGAATACACTGAACAGACTATTAGAGTTGACATGCTTTAAAGTTTGAGCAATGACAATTTTCTCAAGAATCTTTGATAGAAATGTAAGATTGGAAACTGGGCGATAGTTTTTCAGAACATTTGGGTCTAAAGATGGTTTCTTAAATAGGGGTTTCACAAGTGCAGTCTTGAAGCTTTCAGGAAAAATACCAGTGGAGAGAGAGTTGTTGATGACTTGTGTAATGGCAGGCAACACTTCATCCAGGCACTCATACAACAAGGGAGTGGGTATGGGGTCTAACTCACAAGTTTTGGGGGCAGTGTTTGTGATCACCTTTCTGGCCTCATCCTCTAGCACAGGTTCGAAGGCTGAGAGAGGTTCTCCACTGAAGCGTTTTTCGGTGAACAAAACTGAAGTGGGCATGAGATCCAGAGAATCACGAATTTCGCGGACCTTATCAACGAAGTAATCTGCAAAAAGCTGAGGCAGCTGGCACGGGGGAAATGTAGTGGGAAGAGGTGATGGAGTCTTCTTCACCATAAGCTTATTGGTCACATTATACAACTCTTTGCTTGTTGTGCACTCACTGATCTTCCTGTTGTAAAACGAAGATTTTGCTCCATGAACAATCTCATTTACATGCTTCTTAGAACATGTGTATATCTGCTTGTGAACAGTCAACCTAGTTGAGCACCACATTCTCTCAGCTTGGCGCCGCATCTGCTTAGCCGAACGCAGCTCTTTGCTCACAAACCTATACCACGGGCTGATTCTATGAGCTGACTTTTTACGCCTTGAAGATGGTGCATGATTGACTAAGACAGTGCGTAAACATGAATCAAACTGCTCGGCACTAGGACTAGGATGGTGAGAAGTGACTGAACGAGGTCAGCCTTGAAGGCTAGTCTGTCAATGGCACGAACATTGCGCACTATGGTAAGCATAGGCACTGGAGGTGGGACTATGGCCCTCAAATGACTGATCACACAGTAATGGTCTGAACATATTGCATCAGAAACCTGTGCTGAGCACAAGATATCATCGTCACGTCTATGAAGGATCCAGTCAATAGTATGCCCTTGTCTATGAGCTGGTTTGTCGACAACTTGTGAAAGACTGAACATGTGTAAAATGTCCATGAGTGCAGAGGTGGTGTGGTGCTTCTGATTGTCAAAGTGGATATTGAAGTCACCAAGGACTATCAGACTGCCAGCAAGAGAATTACAGTGATCGAGAAGATCATGAAATTGATCAACAAACATTGAATCAGTTAATTTGTTCTTGCGGTTTGGCGGGGGTCTGTAGAGGCACAGAAAATGCACAGTTTTCTGAGTTAAAGCTAGAGTAAACTGTACAAGCTCAAAAGACTCATGGGAGAAACTGAAAGACGTTGAGAATGATGCAAAAGGCTGCAGTGCTTCATGGAGGACGACTGCAATACCACCCCCACGAGAATCGCGGGGGAAGGATTTCACAGAGTATACAGATGGGGCAAGATCAGCACATTTGGCCTCATCACCTGAGGCACGAATGTTAGTTAAAATGTTAGTTAAAATGTGGACAATTGCAGAATCACACGAATAAAAACGAACTATTAAGATATTAAAAAATAATTATTGCACGACAACCACTACTAAAACCACTACTAAATATGACGTTAATTTAATTTATATGTACAGTGCAGAATCACACAAATAAAACGAACTATTACATTATTAAGTCAATTATTGCACAATATCCACTACTAAATTGCCAATATGACCTTAAATTAATTTACACATCAAACAGCATGGCTAAATCCCCGATGACTAAACAAAAATATAAAATAGTATGTTTGACACTATCGTCATACGCACGCCCAGGCACACGCACAGACTCACAAATTTAGTTTATCTGAGTACAGCCCTCTGAAGGCAAAACACGGCACGTCCAGCATGACTATGTCGAGACTGCCGTGTTTTGCCCCCAAAGGGAACAGACGGAAGAACACTGAACAGGCTTCTGCTCCGTCAGTGAGTTTTGCCGCGCTTCACATCAGAATGTAGAACTTGTTGAAAGTAACTTAGTAACACCTACACCGAAAATACTAAAGGCGGGGAAATAAGAAGGCAATACGTTGGAACAGTTAGCAGATGTGTTTGATTCAGTCTTTGAAGAGAAAATTGGCAACGACTATTCCTTTGCTCCGTGACAACTTTGAAAGGTGGAAAATCTGAACAAACTGAACCCAGTTCCAAAGTCCGTCAGCCGGCCGCGTGAATGACTTCTAGAACATTCTGAAAGCGCAAGCAAATGTCCCATTCAAGCAGAAGTTGGTTGGAGCCACTGATACGAAATACCACGGCACATGCTGAGAACTTGTTGTGTAGCAGTGGCAAGCAACGCAATGGGGTCTCTCTGACACAGCGGGCGGGTCGAGTCGCGACGTCTTGTTTAACCCTTTTGGCCCCGGGACCCTGCAGCAGGAGATGGATTGATCATGATAACTCAAGGGTAGTGCCAGATGAGCTTGGCGCCTGAAGGCGCCAAGCTCATCTGGCACTACCCTTGAATTATCATGATCAGTCCATCTCATACAGCTGGTACATAGTCGTTAAGCAGAACCTCCAAAATTTGAGAAATGGGACCTTGGGGCTAAAAGGGTTCATGAAAGAATGATCGGACTTTGACGCCTAGTTGCATCCCTGAATAGGAGAATAATACATTGACGTGTATAAAATTTACACTAACTGGATTACTGATTTGCATCACAGGTAAATTAAAACATTACCTGTATAACAATACTGGATGGTTTGCATCGCAGGTGAAGTCAAACATTACCTGTACGTGTATAACAAGAACAGGTTGCAATATACATGTGTATGTAAACAAAGACTCTGGAGTCTTTGATGTAATGTTCTTCAGGCAATGGAGTTGTGTCCCCTTGTTTTTGCGTGCTGGTGCAAGTTGTGGTGTTGGACCTATTGGTTATACAGGTAAAATTTGATAATCATTATAACCCATTCAGCCCTGACGCACTACAGCAGGAGATGGGTCGACCATGATAATTCAAGGGTAGTGTCAGATTAGCTTGGCGCCTGTCGACGCCAAACTAATCTGGCACTTCCCTTGAATTATCATGGTCGATTCATCTCCTGCAATTGGTGCATAGTCATTAGATGACACCTCCAAAATTTGGGAAATACGGCCGTCGGGCTGAATGAGATAATAACACATTTCACTGTGTGATCATAGGCACTGTGTGGTTCGACATATCCTACAGGAGTGCAGCTGTTGGCATGAATCAGCATCAGTATGGGCTATAGTCCTTAGCCAACAGGTATTACTGGACACATGCACTGCATACACATATACACACTCAAGAAAAAGTGGAAAAGGTACACGTTGAACCCAGAGCACCTCTTACTACATGACACTTATAGCACATAGTATGTTTTCACAAAACAACTAATTACTACAGACCGTGTGAATGTAGCAATTAAAAACAAGATGAGGATTTCATCCCAAAGTCTACCGTTTTATTTGGAGCTCAGATGCGTTATCTTTTAGGAACATTCAGAGTTAATATTTTTAGGCTTATTATGCTGATCCATTTCCCTCCTCTCTAAGCCACCCACCCCTGATCAACACACACTCGGCGCACACAAATAAAGACGGACACACGGCGCTTCCCTTCATTAGTACGCTCTGTGTAGCGACAGGAGTCCATCTCCTTCTGCTCTAACCCACTCTCTGATCCTAGAGATCTATAGAGTCCGGTGTCAAACGTTAATTAATTCCACAACTACCGTAAATTGTCTATGGCGCTGATTCACTGAGAGTCAAAGTTGAGAACAGCACATTTTGCATGCTTTACCGTTTGTTCCCAAACTCGGTTATATCAGACGAAGCAGAGATTCCGTGGCTGCTGGCAGGGAGTTCAACGAAAAGAAAATTATTATCTTTCACACTTACTGGTAAACGCATACGGTATCAATGTCAGGTCAATTTAGGTCGTGGACCCGGCTAGAGAGAGAGAGCGAGAGAGAGAGAGAGAGAGAGACAGAGAGAGAGAGAGAGAGAGAGAGAGAGAGAGAGAGAGAGCGAGAGAGAGAGAGAGAGAGAGAGAGAGAGAGAGAGAGAGAGAGAGAGAGAGAGAGAGAGAGAGAGAGAGAGAGAGAGAGAGAGAGGATAAATCATATAGGTACAAAAGGAGCTTTGTTCAATCATGTTCTTGCTAAACTACAATGCTCTCTCTCTCTCCCTTACACACACACACACACACACACACACACACACACACACACACACACACACACACACACACACACACACACACACACACACACACACACACACATGCATGCTGCGCGCGTGCACTGCAGACATGTTCGCATAACTGTATAAAACATGTACATAAAAGAAAGCGATAATATCTGTCCCAGTACACATTAGCATAAAGTACAATTTGAGAAAAAAAAGAAAAAAAAGAAATGATGATTGTTAAGAAAGAGGCCGCCTTGCAATTACGGGAGGCACTTAAAAAGAGGGGAAAAAAAGAAACCCGCTAGTAAACAGTACGTACATGCACTTCTTTCCAGATGAAATAACGGCAACAACGTCCAGTACACTGGTCTACGTTACGTTTTAACAATACTAGTCTTACTAATGTACTTCAGCAGCTGCGATTTAAAGGTTCTAATGGAAGTCGCTGCTCGAATATCTGTTGGAAATGAATTCCACAACTTTGCCCCAGAGTATGACAAGGACGACTGTCTTGTAAATATCTAGACGAGGCATAGGTACCACCATATTGTTTTCTGGTGTACGGAGGCGGCACGTTTCGAATGTATTAAACTGAGTGTTTTCCCCGGCGACCTTACACCTTTTCAAGAATAAAGAACAGTCGCCGGTTGCAGAGCACAACGAAAGGATTTCCTTATGTAGCTTCTATTAAGCGACGCCACCGAGGTCTCAAGAGATCAACTTGCGCCGAAGCCGCCTGTGACATTTTCCCTTATATATATATTGTTCCATAAGCATAAACAACACTCGAAAAGTCCAAAGCCATGAGCTGGAGGGCTCACGAACATCTATGACTCCTGGAGAGCGATTATCTGGTCCCCTGGTATCCACGCCACTGAAGCTGGCTTGCTGCTGTAAAGTCATGGACGCACTGCTAAATAACCGCAAAAAACAGCCACAAAGTCCACTTTTTGTGAAAAGCGTGATTTTTTACTAAAGAACCCAGCGGAGAAAGAAACGCGCTTGTAAAAGACAGTTACAACACAGTTTAACTCATTCAGTCCTGACGCACTACAGCAGGAAGATGGGTCGACCATGATAATTCAAGGTTCAAGGATAGTGCCAGATTAGCTTGGCGCCTGTCGGCGCCAAGCTAATCTGGCACTGCCCTTGAATTATCATGGTCGATCCATCTCCTGCAACAGGTGCATAGTCGTTAGATGATGCCTCCAAAATTTGAGAAATACGTGCGCCGGGCTGAATGAGTTAATAATATTTATGGTAAAAATCCTTTGTCAAAATAAACAAGCAAACAAGTACACAATATGCCACTTATCTTTTTTGGAGCGATCCAACAATGGAAATCTCGCTTTTGACAAAACATGGATTTACTGTCTTTTGCCTTCACAGTACACTAGAAATCGTCGGGCCGACGTCGGCCGCAACCGGCCCGCGCACAGCTGTGCGCTGGCCGATTACGGCCGACTTCGGCCCGAGAGTTTATGCTTAGTGCGTCTCGCCTACCCGCTCTTGTACCGACTGCTGCGATGGGTCCGGATGGGCGCCAGTCATTTCTTCACACGTTTCCAGTTCGTCCCAGGTGACGAGCTCTTTTGATGTAATGGAATGACGGGCTCCACGCTGTTCAAGCTGCTCCGTCTGCGTTCCCTCTGCGCAGGTAGCGACGGGACTCTGATGGGCCGAACCCCGCTCTTTGCAAGCGTAGGAATAGACGAGGAGAGCGCTGGCTTTCACGGACAGGCACCAGGCGAAGACCGACAGAAGGAAGCAGTGGGCGAATATACGACGCTTCCTCTCGGCGTGGTTGTAGGGCAGCAAGTAAAGGTGGACCGTCTGGGCGTAAACAGCGAATGGCACTACAAGGGTGCAGGCTAGCGGAAAGAAAGACGGCAAGAATGATTGGTCGATGGATGGATGGATGGATGGATGGATGGATGGATGGACGGACGGACATACGGACGGACGGATGGATAGATGGATGATGGGATGGGATGGGATAGATGGAGGGAGTGCTGGATGGATGGGATGGGACTGGATGGGTAAGATGCGTGGGTGAGTGGACGAATATGAATGGATGGATGGATGGATCGATGGATGTCCTTTGAAGGATACATTATTTACTGCCGAGCAAAAGAAATGCGATTTTTTAAAAAAAGAATCAGTGTTTCCAATGTCGCATTTCTTTTGCTCGTAAGCATAGCTCGTAAGACAAATTGTCCGTATTTCAAGAATTGTACTAGAGTAGCTTGGTATATTGTCCTCCTCTTTCTCAGTAAATGAGCAAATACACAGTTGACAAAAGCGGAAGTGCTTTCCCCCCTGCTAGTCAGTGACCTTCACCTTCGGCTCATTTGCTTTAAAATGTCACTGGGTCCAGACATTCATGAAAAAGAAGCCCGTCTGTTACTTACACGCAAGCAGTGACGCAATAATGAATACAATTTTGCGTCTCCTATGACGTCTTGCCTCTGTGGCGAAACACGACCAGATGACGGCATTCATGGTAGCTATTAGACTCAGAAGTCCAGTCACTGAAAAGACTCGAACTATCGTCAAGTACTGTAAAGTATCTAGAGAAAAAAAAAAAATCAGGAACAAAGAACAAGAAAATGTAAGATAGGCTAAAATAGTAAAATTTAATACAAGACGAAAATTTAAAACCTTGACTGCTAGTGTCTGTTATCATGTACTAAACATTACTTGAAATAATTTATACCCATAGCTGCAACTTCCGTTAGTTGTCAGGTATTGAAACATGTCTGGAAAGACTGAGGGAAAAGTAATGTTCCCCCACAACTGCCATGTTCATTTACTGCTACAATTTTTTTAAAAATGAAAAGCGAGAGTTTTATTGTATTACAATGACAATTTCGCTTTTCCACAAAAATTGAACTTATTTTCTTTTTTTGAAATTAGCTGCGTGTAAAAGAGAGGTAAACGGGTCGACATGTACACAAACCAAGGGGAATCACTCAGCGCTGGACAGACAAACAGTTAGATCCCCTGCCCCCGCGGGGGCAGGGGATCTAACTGTTTGTCTGTCCAGCGCTGAGTGATTCCTCTTGGTTTGTGTACAATTCTGCCAGCGCTAGCCTCACCTATCTGGTTTGTGAGTAAACGGGTAGACAGTATACGTGCCCTGATTTGGCAAAAGCCAGTATGTGTGTTCTTTAACCCCTTGCCTGCCACTGTTCGTACATTTCTGTTTCTGAAATCTTGGTTCATTCAACGTCCAAAAGCCAACTCCGTCCAAGAAACTTGGATACAAAATGGTCTCAGCAAAGACATAGACCCTCTTTAGCCCCCGCAGTCGCGGGAGCTCATGAAGATCTATGTCTCTTGCATTTCGATCGCGCTCACTTTTCTCGGCAGTGAAGAGGGTAAGAAAAGCGATATTTTCATTATATAGGAATGAAAACGTCACATTTCTTTATTTTTCTTTTTACAAAAAAAAAAAAAAAAAAAGGACGTGCATGCTTTTGCCATAAAGCGCCAGATATGAAGCAGACAAGAAAATACAATAAACATTGAAGACTCACCGTTGCTGTCAAACCAGATCTGAGTACACGCGCCACTGTCGAGGCAAACGTGCCATAGCCCCATGTACAACGTGTCGTTTGGGGCTATTTGCACGGCGATCCACCCGTCTATGTACACGGCCACGGACTGCAGGGAGAACGCTACCACCAAACACACGAATGCTACCACAACTACATTGCTAGGAGAGTTAAACGCCATCGTGACAGTATTTAAATGAACAAGTCAGATGGGATGGTCAGTTTCGCCGTTAATCGACGAAAAATTGGAAGTGAATCGACTGAAGTCAGATAAGGAAATCGACGAAGAAGGTCGACGACGAAATTCGACGAAATTTTTAAGAGAATCGACGTAGAAATCGGGTAAGAAATTTGACGAGAAACTTTGACTTAGTAAAATTCAAACGAAATTTTAAAGAGACTCGGCGAGGATATCAGATTAAAAAAAAAAAAATCGCGGGAAAAAGGTCGACCGAGAATTCGCCGAAAAAGGTCAACGAAGGTCAGGGTAAAAATCAAAGGTTCAAACGCCAAACTAGAATTTGTTTGTGAAAAGATGCATATTCGGATGAAACAACGTCAAAACACTGCAAGTCCCCTGATATATGCAGGCAGGCAGCTGAGTCAAACCCACCCAGCTGGACAGAAAAGTCAGTCGGGTTGGCTGAACTACACAATGAGCATAAGGTCATCGGGCCGACGTCGGCCGCCGTTGGCCCGCGCACGAACGTGCGCGGACCAACGGCGGCCGACGTCGGCCCGATGATATTGTGCGGATTGGGTTATGCACTGATGACCCACGTGACTTTTGAAACGTCGCGCATCTGAGTTCAAACCGTTCCGGGTCACTTTCCGGCTCGCACGGTAACTCCACATCGATCCTAGTTCATGCAATAGTTCGCACAGTAAACGCCACATCGATCCTAGTTCATGCAATAGTTCGCACAGTAAACGCCACATCGATCCTAGTTCATGCAATAGTTCGCACAGTAAACGCCACAAGTCGATCCTAGTTCATGCAATAGTTCGCAAAATCTGGTTGTCGGTAGCGCTTTTGTGTCCAGGTGCTTCCAGCAGGAATCGCCTCGACAAAAAGCGCTACCCACACCTAAAGGGTTAACGCCCTCAAGTTGAAATCCGTGATTTTGGTCCTCACGGCTCTTAGCGGCTGTTCACAAGACAACACATGACACAGTCTGTCAACGCAACTTCATTGTTCATCACAATGAAAAAACAAATTAAAAAGAACCTGTTTAGGGCTTAACGTCTTTTGTCCACCTCGAAGGTGATTTAAAGACGAGGCACCAAAAAGAGGTCTGTAAAATTTTTGACCCTAGCTGAGTTCGAACCCACGACCTTTTGGACACGAGTGGAACGCTCTACCACCGAGCCACCCAACTCCTCCTCATCAAAATGAAACTCCTATACTACCACCTGTGAAGGCAAAAGACAGCAAGTCCATTGTTATAAAAAGCAATATTTTCATTTTAAAACAATGAAAATTTTGCTTTTCACAAACATGGACTTTGAAGGTAGAAGGCAGTAAGCCATTTTTTTTGTGGTGAAAAGCGATATTTTTATTGTAACACATTGCAAATCTCGCTTTTCACCAAGACACGTGATATAGGAGGCTAAAGACAGTTCAAATTCTGTGAAAAGCAGGATTATCATTGTGATTCAATGAGAACACTGCTTAAAAAAACAACAACAAAACAACAACAACAAACAAACAAACAACAACAACAACAACAACTACTTCGAAGACAAAAGAAGGAAAGTCTACTTTTGGTGTGAAAATATAATTTGTTTTTGTTATACATGTACATTGAAAATCACGCGTTTCACCGAAAAAGGACTTCGAAAGCAAAGGTCAAGAAGTCCATATTTATGAAAAACAAGAATTTCCCTGTAATACAATAACAATTTAGCTTTTTATATAAAGAAAAAAAAAAAAAAGAAAAGAAGAAGAAGAAGAAGTGGTAAGTCCATATGTGTGAGAAGCGAGATTTTCATTGTAATACAATGACAATGTCGCCTCGTTTTACTAGTTGTCACCTTCCAAGAATATTCCTGCGCTTGGTTTGTCGTAAGGTCAAAAATTATAGAACAGCACATGACAATAATTTATTAACAGCTACATGTGCTACGGAATGCATGTGTTGGTTTGTGACTTTGGCCCAGGGACCAGTTGCATGAGTGAGCTTAGTCCTGCGCAGACCATTAATATGCAAGGTGCTTAGTGGCCTGCGCAGACCTATAAGTTCACTCATGCGACTGACCGCTCTGAATCATAGATCAACGCACGAGCGCGCAGATACGTATCTGCGTCATTGTCGCTCGCACCTTCCGCAAGGTTGGCGTAGCTAGACGTGACGTCATTTTTATCTTGTTACTTCTTTGCAAGAATTTTCGCTCCGCACGCCCAAAACGTCATGTGCGTGCTCCGAAATGCGCTCTGACCAGCCCCATTTCAAAGTCTGCCGTATTTTCAATACGGTAGAAAAAAAAAAAAAGAAAAAAAAAAAGAAAATAAAAATACACCTGAATGGACCAAGGGTTAACACACATGCCCCAGAAAACAATTGAAAAACTCAGCCTGTGGGGCTGACCAAGGGACCTGAAAGGTAGTCAACTCAACCAAAGTCCCCCAGGGCAGACCCGAGTGGGGGTTCTTACATCGGTGTTTATGTGATACGGGAATCTCACTCGAGTAGTTTTAAAACTTTCTGCTACGAGCGAAAGCGAGTAGAATAGGGTTTAAAGACCACGATAATGAAATTCTCACCTAAACACCGATGTAAGAAAATATTTTTCAGACACAATTTTTTTCGTTTGAGGTAATCAGACACTCTATCATTTTAATGTTCATTGTATGTTGGAGTGTGCTTTTGCTTTGTACTCCAATAGCCTTAAAGTCCACAATCACAGTTCAGGCGGCACACAATTAACTCCATGTTGAGGTGAGCTGTACCAACCAACTTATGATAATATACCGGCGAGAGAAAGAAATGCAACATTTTCGACTTCAGTGTTTCCGATGATTCTAAAATTGTTGCATTTCTTTTCCTCGTCAATATACCCTCATCACAGCAGACTTTCGTCATCATTCAGACAGTGTAAACACATTATATTTTTTTAAAAAAATCCAACATTATGGCCAAAACAAATTTATCAGAATATCACAGGCCACGTATTCAAAATTACAAAAAATAACAATTAAAATTAGTTATTACTGCATATTGTCCAAAATAACAGTTAGAACAGCACACATTTAACAAAATAAAGTCTTAAATAGCATGAAGTTTGAAGTGGTTATGACGTACTGATGAATAAGTGAAAATCTGAATTTGGACGAACTTTGATAACGATTGACATGAACTTTGTGTATAACTTTCGTGACCCTCGCAAAGGAATCTTCACTCTTCGTTGTTCACACACACACACACACACACACACACACACACACACACACACACACACACACACACACACACACACACACACACACACACACACACACACACACACACACACACACACACAAATTATTTCCACCGTACAACACAACTAAACGCACACACACACACATACACAGAAATTATTTCCAACGTTCAACACAACTGAATGCACACACACACACATACACACACACAAAGAAATTATTTCCACCCAAAGCAAAAAAAAATTTAACGCGTGGTATTTTTTTTTTTTTAAATATGCGATTATCATCACTGTGAGAATGTGAATGTTAAACCATAAACCAACCAACCGGATTCAGTCTTGGATAAAAATGCACACTGGTTACCTCGGTACATTAATTTTGTTCATTCATTTTTTTCAGCCAGGCATTGTGTGAGCATGTTTACATTACATGTTTACATTCATTCAATCATTCACAGCTTCACTGATGAAAAAGCACACCAAAGAGTGTTGTCACAGACAGTTTTTTTTTAATTTTTACTGGCATCTACAAACATTAATTGATGTGAATTTGTTTTAATATACCTGCTGCAAGAAATGCTACATGTTCCTTTGGTGTCTCCGTGAAAGCAGGTCGATGAACATCTCTGGTTGAAAGATGTTTGTAAACAGATTGGTAGTGGATGTACCTATCTCTCTAGCTGAATCTCAGTTTCCCAGCAGTTTTTGGTTACAAATTATAAGGAAACAAAAAAACACTACCACCGAGCCACCCAGCTCCCCCTCAAAATACAGCTTTACTGCAGAACATATTTCAACTACATGTAACATTATTCACATTTACATTGACAAAGTGCTGATTTTATACAAGCTATTTGGGAGAAAAGTGGAGCTGATGTCATTTTTAGTTGTGGGCAGTGGGCAGATGTTCACATCTGCACGGGACATAGACGACCCCGCCCTCCACGAGTCGCCTGCTGCCTTGCAGGCCTGGCCGCTTGGCTGCGGAAAGGCTAAGGGAGGAAACCCCTGACATCAAAGCCCCCGTGTCTCCGGGGAAGGCTTTTGAGCCAGAGACTAGGACAAGGACAGTCTGATATAAAACCTACGACCCGAGGACCTCGATGCCATCGTCCCAGCTTGCTAGGCCATGGCAGATAAACCAAGGGTTTAAAGGGTGGGGCCAGTACTGCGCACACTGCACTCCACCAAAAAGCTCCACCGCGCAGGCTTTAGGAAACGTCCACGGACCATGACACTGACCATTCCAAGTCCTGTAGCGACGGGCGAGGGGCGAAACGGCAGGTGAAAGATGTCACTGGAAGCCGCAGTCTCAAACCTGCATGCAGGCGGTTCAGGATATTGGTCGCCTGATGTTGACCTGGGGATGACAACATCACTCGGCACACCCTGAACGACCAAGCAGCCTTCTCTAGGGACAGCACTGCTTGCTCCACACGGAGAGGGGCCTAGAAAAGGTGGCCTAACCAAAGCTCGTCCCCTCGCAACCCCAGTTGGCTAGCCGCGGTCAACGGGCATCTTCTCCTGCGGTCAAAAAACAAGAAAGAATAACGGATCCACTCTCATGACGACCACGACCGGACTCAACGTAGCATGCTGGAACGTCCGAACCATGCTCGACAAAGCAGACAGCGGACGCCCTGAACGTCGCTCCGCCCTCATTGCCCATGAATTGCGGAGGTTAAACATCGACATCGCCGCGCTCAGCGAAGTACGCCTTCCGGACGAAGGCAGCCTCCAAGAACTTGGTGCTGGGTACACCCTCTACTGGTCAGGCAGGCCTGCATCAGAAAGACGGCTTTCAGGCGTGGGTTTCATGGTCAAGACATCCATTGCGACTAAGCTGGAAAACCTACCAACGGGCCACTCAGACCGCATCATGTCCATGCGCCTCCCACTGAGACACCAGCAGCACGTCACCCTTCTCAGTGTGTACTCCCCAACCCTCCTGGCAGAGCCTGCTGAAAAGGACAAGTTTTACACTGACCTGCGCAGCCTCCTACAGAGTACCCCTGCAGACGACAAAGTCATCATCCTTGGCGACTTCAACGCCAGAGTGGGCCAGGACTCTGAAGCCTGGAAAGGAGTCCTCGGCAAGCATGGCGTGGGGAACTGCAATGACAATGGCCGCCTACTGTTGGAGTTCTGTGCGGAGCAGCAACTGGTCATCACCAATACTACTTTTCAGCAAAAGGACAGTCGAAAGACCACCTGGATGCATCCTCGCTCCAAACACTGGCACCTTATCGACTATGTCCTAGTGCGTCAGAGGGACCGCAGTGACGTCCTCCTCACCAGAGTGATGCCCAGCGCAGAGTGCCACACTGACCACCGCCTTGTCCGCTGCAAACTCAGGCTCCACTTCAAGCCAAAACCCAAGAAATGGGGGCCCCCCAAGAAAAAGCTTGATGTTGCCAGCCTTCAGCGTGACGATGTGAAAGCTGCCTTTCAGACAGATTTACAGCGCAGGCTCAAAGACACAGCGGACCCAGTAGACTCCTCCCCTGAAACACTTTGGGAACAACTGAAAACTGCTATTGCAAAATCCTCTGCAGAAGTCTTGGGTTTCGCCAGAAAGAAGAACAAAGACTGGTTTGACGAAAACGATGTAGAGATCCAGGAACACCTAGCAAATAAAAGAGCCGCCCATCAGGCCCACCTAGCCCAGCCTTCCTGCCCTGTGAAGAAGTCTGCCTTCCGCCTCGTCTGCAGCAGTCTCCAGCGCAAGCTCAGAGATCTCCAGAATGAGTGGTGGACCAGACTTGCACAGAGGACCCAGCTTTGTGCTGACAATGGTGACTACAGGGGCTTCTACGAAGCACTGAAAGCAGTGTATGGCCCCAGGCACCTGGTACAAAGTCCCCTGCGAAGCGCGAATGGCCAGGCACTCCTCACAGATAATACCTCCATCTTGAACCGCTGGTCGGAATACTTTCAGAGCCTCTTCAGCGCTGAGCGCACTGTTCAAGAAGCAGTCGTCCTACAAATCCCACACCTCCCAGTAAAGATTGAATTGGACGAACCGCCCACCGCTGAAGAGACCCTCACAGCCATCCACCAGCTCAAGAGTGGCAAAGCAGCAGGCATTGATGGAATACCGCCAGAGGTCTGGAAACATGGAGGCACAGCACTGCACAACAAGCTCCATGACCTCTTTCTCTGCTGCTGGGAGGAAGAAACACTACCAAAAGATCTCCGTGATGCAGTCGTTATCACCCTGTACAAGAACAAAGGCGAGAAGTCTGACTGTTCCAACTATCGGGGAATTACCCTGCTGTCCATTGCTGGGAAAATCCTTGCAAGGCTGCTCCTGAATCGGCTGGTACCTGCCATCGCTGAAGACCAACTCCCAGAGGGCCAGTGTGGCTTCAGAGCAAACAGGAGCACCACCGATATGGTCTTTGTGCTGAGACAGCTACAGGAGAAGTGCCGCGAGCAGAACAAAGGGCTGTACGTAACATTTGTCGACCTAACAAAAGCGTTCGACACTGTGAGCAGGCAAGGCATGTGGCAGATCCTGGAGCGACTTGGCTGTCCCCCAAAGTTCCTCAACATGATTGTCCAGCTACACGAGGACCAGCAAGGCCAGGTCAGACTCAACAATGACCTCTCAGAACCATTCCCTATTCTCAACGGCGTAAAGCAGGGCTGCGTGCTGGCACCAACCCTCTTCACCATCTTTTTTAGCATGATGTTGAAGCAGGCCACAGTGGACCTCGATGATGACGATGCAGTGTACATCAGGTATCGTCTCGATGGCAGCCTGTTCAACCTCAGACGACTGCAGGCCCACACGAAAACCCTAGACAAACTGATTCGTGAGCTGCTTTTTGCTGATGATGCTGCCCTCGTTGCACACACAGAGAGAGCCCTGCAGCGCATCACGTCTTGCTTCGCAGATGCTGCCCAGCTCTTTGGACTCGAGGTCAGTCTGAAAAAGACAGAGGTCCTCCATCAGCCGGCACCCAAGACAGTGTATCGCCCTCCTCACATCACCATTGGCGAGTCTGAACTAAAGTCAGTGCACCAGTTTACTTACCTTGGCTGCATTATCACGTCGGACGCCAAGCTGGACAAGGAGCTTGACAGCAGGCTGGCAAAAGCGAACAGCGCTTTCGGGCGACTTTTCAAGCGGGTGTGGCACAATCAACAGCTGAAAACAGGCACCAAGATCAGCGTGTACAGAGCTGTGGTCCTCACCACCCTGCTGTATGGTTCCGAGTCCTGGGCCCTCTACCGCAGCCAACTACGACTCCTTGAACGCTTCCACCAGCGCTGCCTGCGTACCATCCTGGGCATTCACTGGAGTGACTATGTCACCAACGTCGAGGTCCTTGAACAGGCTGAAGCTGTGAGCATCGAGGCTTTGCTGCTGCGGACACAGCTCCGCTGGGCGGGGCATGTCTCCAGGATGGAGGATCATCGCCTACCAAAGATCACCCTGTTCGGCGAGCTTGCTACTGGACACCGTGACAGAGGGGCACCAAAGAAGAGATACAAAGACTGTCTCAAGAAGTCACTTAGTGCCTGCCAAATCGACCACCACCAGTGGTCTTCGCTTGCTGCGGACCGTGACACCTGGCGCTCCACCATTTACAAGGCAGCTGTCTCCTTTGAGGACTCTCACAGAGCTAGCCTTAAGGACAAGCGGCTCAGGAGAAAAAACAGAGATGCCGCAGCTCAGAACCCTGGCCATACCTTCCCCTGCAGCCACTGCGGTCGAACCTGCCTGTCTCGGATTGGCCTCCGCAGCCACGAACAAGCCTGCAGACGTCGTGGGCAACTCCTATAAAATCTTCGTTCGCGAAGTCAAGCCAAGAGGCATGCCTACTGAGACTTGTATGGACACGGATCATAGTCAGGTCATTCTGTTTGCTGGCGTGTGTCATGTACAGTACATCTGTAAAACTTGTGAAATGAACCATGTGGTTAGCAATTCTGATACGATAAGTAAAGCCACACAGCTGAAAGTCAAAGATTGACAGTGGAAGAAAAAAACAAAACAAACACAAAGTACAGTACATATCATATGCCTATGATCAGTTATCACCCAACCACTTAAATCTGCTGTGACAGCTGGAGGGTAATGCAAGAACTGCATGGTCAACTCACTCTTGAGCAGTATTGCATTTTTCATTGAGCAAGTCCACATTTGCACAACATTAAGCTGAGGGTTTAATGACATAAATATACATCCCCACGTTTCTATATTTCCACACATCCCCTCTTCAGAAAGGACCCATGGGTTTTATACTTTGAGGCCAATGACCATTTTCAGAATGAACCCTGTATATCATTTTGAATCATGCAAAGCGGAGCAGTGATAAGTTTTCTCCTTGTCTCACACCGATGCTGCACAAAATCTATCTGTACCACTGTTTCCTACCCCATAAGTGTCAGCTGTGGAGTACATATTTTGAATGACTGATGTATGCCAGTATTTAGGAACTTGTCACAAAAAAGACCTGTTCATATGATGAAATGTCTTCGAAAAATGAACACATTGTCAGTAAAGGGGTTTTCCTTGGATAATCAAAAACTAAAACATATTAAGCTGCGTTTCCAAATCGCGACATGACAGGAGAGTGACAAAAAGTAACTTTTCTGAGAGGGTCATCCAAATAATATGCATAGGAAGGTCTTACCATCAGGTATCTCTTTACCAAGTTTAGGGTTACAGTTAGGAATACTTGAGAAAAAAACATCTTTGGGCAATATATGGCCATCTTGTACCTATTTCCCGATTTCTTGTGACCCTTGACCTTTCTGACCTTTCATGCATACAAAATTAGTATGCATGAAAAGTTCTTACCATCTTGTACCAAGTCTGGGTTTGAAGTTGTGTATACTTGAGAAAACATCTGTTTGGTCAAAATACAGATATTTTTCACCTTTTTACTGCACTACAAATTACAACATGGGTGTCAAATCGCTTTGTCACGTTGTTATATGAAAACACACAAAGCACACCCCCATCACTGTACAATAGCCCCTGAACTGCTCGACTGCACATTACAATTTTGTCGCCCCGCTGCTTCTATGTCAGGCTTATGGAAACACTCCCTCTTTATTTCTATGTTCTCGAGTTTTGTCATTGTCACTTTGTTGTCACTGCCCCACTGCTGTTGTGTCTGCAGTTTAATAGCCAGGCCTAAAGCCTGCTTGCCCTTCTCCTAATATATGGCTATGCATCAGCTCAGGCAGTAAGGCACAGGCTTTTGCTGCATTGCGAATGATGTGACTGTCCAAAACCTTGACATTGTGGCCAGCCGGGTGGATGGACATCAAAATAACAGGACGTCTGCCCTCCTACACAGGACAATCAGTTCACTTCCTTTGCCTTCTCGTCGGTTGGCCATCGCGGTGAGATGTACCCGCTGAACTCTTCTTCCCTTATCTTTCGCAACCTGCAAAAGATAATTTTGTATCAAAAAAAGTTTTGACATGCACATATTGCGTGCATATATGTTTGCAAGTATTTATACAAAGTACATACATGCATAATATGACAGTAGTCAGAACATGAACAAGAAAGGCAATGTCCTTATGGTTCACGTGTATGACCAATCCACATAATACGTCTGACCTTTTTGACCTTGGCTTGACTTCTCCAACAGGTCTCTGAAAATGTCTAAACATAAGTATAGGGCTGGATTTTGTACCAGTGAAACCTGAGTTTTTTTTTCCAAATCCCTTCATTTTTCACACATTTGTCAACCCTCTGTGACCCTTGACCTCTGTGAGGGGCTGATTACATTAGTATGCACAGAAAAGTGTTATCATCATGCCAAATGTTATTGAAAGGTTTGCAAAAACATTGATAAAAACTACAACTCTACCCGAAACTAACTTTTGTCACCCTTATCATGTGGTATCTCCATAGCAAGTTTGAGTTTAAAGTTGAAAATAATACTTGAGATGACCTTTGAAAGGTCACAGAAATTGGTATGTTTAGAATTATTTTACCACAAAGTACCCTTGTGCCAAGTTTGAAGTCTGAGGCTTGCATAGTCTTCGAGGAAATGCCAATGTTAAAGTTGTCCACAGATAACAGACAGTTGACGGACGACCCATTACAAACACTTACTTTTGCTATCACACGTGCGCCAAAAATTAGACGCCATTGAGCTTGAAATGACCACAAAGGGTGTATACATATATCTAGAATCAGCATCAATATTCAAAGTGTAACTTGCAGAAATTGTTTCAAACAGGACACAACGCATTGCTGTTTAGCAACAGCACACACTGGACCAAATGGGTAGTATTCAGAGTTTTCTAGTCCTTTTGTATGCACTAAGTGCTTATTAAAGAAAACGACAGTATTTGCAGACTTGCCCAACCCTCTAGTTTTCAAATCAAATGCAATATGGTGCCACTTGTTGACAGCAAGTGATTTTAGCATTCGGTGTTGTTGAGAATGCTGGTACTAGTACTACACCATCTTCAAAATGAAAGAAAGCATTACAGTGTGATGTGTTTATTCCAACCAGTTGTGTTTTGTTATGAACCTGATTCTATTCACAAATCAATCGGTATGCTTTACCTCGAGTCCAGGACAATAAGTGTCGCCTTCTCCCACTTTAGTTGATCCGCTGGAACTGGAATTGCCTGCTTTTAGCTGTGGCCTTCTCCTTTGAGCAACATGACCTGACTAGCTCTTGCCTCTTCTTGGTGTAGGCGTCATACTTCTGTGCTTGTTTGCAAGTATACCCTCTGGGCGTGACTCTGCAGTGAGACGTCAACAGCAGCACTGACCTGAAATGAAATACATGTTTATTATCGTGTTATTCGGCAGCATGGCAATTTCACTTCTGATCTTATTTCAGGGTGGGTCGGTTCAAAACTCCACAAACAGGGACTTTGTTATAGCATTATAAACAATTCAGGGCCGGTGGGGGGAGCCCCCCCCCCCCCCCCACCCACCCACCCAATTCGTCCCTACATTTAGTTTACACATTACTACCTTCAAACTAATGTGAAATAAACTGTGAACACCACAAACAACAATGGTGAAGCCTGGATCGCTCGTGTGCATTTAAAACTGATCATTTTCTTAATCTGAACTGTGTGACCTTTCCAACAGGTGACTGAAATTTAAGTGCCATGAGTCTAAGCATAAGTAAAGGGCTGGCTTATGTACAGTTGTGAATAGTATTTGAGAAAAAATATCTTTTGTCAAAATATGGCTATTTTTTTTTTTAACCTATTTCTTGATTTCTCATGACCCTTGGCCTGAACTCAAACTGGTAGGCTAAGAGTAAGAAAGGTCTTGCCAGAAAGTATCCTTCGGCTACGTTTGAAGACTGTGGTTTGAATAGTCTCCGAGAAAATGCCAACATTAAAGTTTACCATGGATGACCAATGGCCCAGAACATAGCCTTACACTTGCTTCGCACATGAGCCAATGAAAGAAGGCATTACTCTACACTTGGCTCGACTTCGCGAACGAAGATTTTATAGGAGTTGCCCACGACGTCTGCAGGCTTGTTCGTGGCTGCGGAGGCCAATCCGAGACAGGCAGGTTCGACCGCATTGGCTGCAGGGGAAGGTATGGCCAGGGTTCTGAGCTGCGGCATCTCTGTTTTTTCTCCTGAGCCGCTTGTCCTTAAGGCTAGCTCTGTGAGAGTCCTCAAAGGAGACAGCTGCCTTGTAAATGGTGGAGCGCCAGGTGTCACGGTCCGCAGCAAGCGAAGACCACTGGTGGTGGTCGATTTGGCAGGCACTAAGTGACTTCTTGAGACAGTCTTTGTATCTCTTCTTTGGTGCCCCTCTGTCACGGTGTCCAGTAGCAAGCTCGCCGAACAGGGTGATCTTTGGTAGGCGATGATCCTCCATCCTGGAGACATGCCCCGCCCAGCGGAGCTGTGTCCGCAGCAGCAAAGCCTCGATGCTCACAGTTTCAGCCCGTTCAAGGACCTCGACGTTGGTGACATAGTCACTCCAGTGAATGCCCAGGATGGTACGCAGGCAGCGCTGGTGGAAGCGTTCGAGGAGTCGTAGTTGGCTGCGGTAGAGGGCCCAGGACTCGGAACCATACAGCAGGGTGGTGAGGACCACAGCTCTGTACACGCTGATCTTGGTGCCTGTTTTCAGCTGCTGATTGTGCCACACCCGCTTGAAAAGTCGCCCGAAAGCGCTGTTCGCTTTTGCCAGCCTGCTGTCAAGCTCCTTGTCCAGCTTGGCGTCCGACGTGATAATGCAGCCAAGGTAAGTAAACTGGTGCACTGACTTTAGTTCAGACTCGCCGATGGTGATGTGAGGAGGGCGGTACACTGTCTTGGGTGCCGGCTGATGGAGGACCTCTGTCTTTTTAAGACTGACCTCGAGTCCAAAGAGCTGGGCAGCATCTGCGAAGCAAGACGTGATGCGCTGCAGGGCTCTCTCTGTGTGTGCAACGAGGGCAGCATCATCAGCAAAAAGCAGCTCGCGAATCAGTTGGTCTAGGGTTTTCGTGTGGGCCTGCAGTCGTCTGAGGTTAAACAGGCTGCCATCGAGACGATGCCTGATGTACACTGCATCGTCATCATCGAGGTCCACTGTGGCCTGCTTCAACATCATGCTAAAAAAGATGGTGAAGAGGGTCGGTGCCAGCACGCAGCCCTGCTTTACACCGTTGAGAATAGGGAATGGTTCTGAGAGGTCATTGTTGAGTCTGACCTGGCCTTGCTGGTCCTCGTGTAGCTGGACAATCATGTTGAGGAACTTTGGGGGGGTATAGGCATTACAGTATGATGTGTTCATTCACACCATAGTTGTGTTGTGTTCTGCACCTGATTCTCATCACAGATCTACTGGTATGATTTACCTTGAGTCCAGGAGAATAAGTGTCACCTTCCCTCACTTCACTTGAGCTGTGAGTGTGACCTTGGTCAGTTGGTGTAGGCGTCATACTTCTGCGCTTGTTTGCAAGTATGTACTCTGGGTTAAAGTACTGAGACTCCACAGCGAGAGGTCAACAGCAGTATTAGCCTGAAATGAAATACATGATTATTACTGTGTTGTTCGGCAGCATGACAATTTCACTTTGCGTGAACTAAATGCAGGGGCAGATTATTACTTTCAAAATAAATGCGACAAAAACTGTGTAAACCGCAAAGAACAAACAACAATGGCAAAGTCACGTCTGTACGCCTCATGCACATAACTGATTCACAACCTGTGTGACCTTTCCAAAAGGTAGCTGAAATAAGTGTCACGAGTCTCAACATAAAGGCTTGCTTTTGTACTAGTCAAATTTGTATTTTTCACACATTCTACGGTCATCCAAAATGGTAGTCAACAAATATTAGGGTTTCAGTCATAGTAGCGTTTTACTAGGTAACCCTTTTAATCCTGATACACCCACTGCTTGAAATAAATGTGACTATGATAGTTTAAGGGTGGTGCCAGAATAGATTGGCGTATTATCCGCCAAGCTATTCTGGCACCATCCTTGAACTAAAAAAATGCTGGACCTATCTCCTAATCTGTAATATAGCCTTCATAAGACAGAGAATGGATGAGAAAACTAAGTTACTAAGTACTGAAAGCAGTTACTGAGTTAGTAATGCAAAATTTTCCCTTAGTAGGACTTTTTACTACACACAGTACGTTTTCCTCAATAATAAGCACTGGCACTGGTTTAATATCACTACAATGTGGACTACATTCCTTCCACCGTATTAGTAAAGGCTCTCTGAGAATGTATGGAAATGTTCTACTTCTAGGTGGTGACTGACATACATGGAATGCATGCCCCTGTCAACCCACAATAAAATGTAGTCTTCTTCATTGCAGGTAGGCTGTAAATTTCCATGCATAAAAGGACAGTTAGCTATTGGGGTTTTACGCCGTATAGGTGACATCTCACAGCGGTGCATAAAACTTTTTTTTTTTTTAAAGAGTTGGAAAACCAGTCAGATACACCACCAACCACTTTTTCTACTTTAGTTTACCTTTTCCTTGCTGATGTCTGAAGAGATTTTGTTGTTTTCCTGGCTCCCGTTCGGTTGGCCCGTTCATTTTTTTTTCTTCTTCTGAGAAATGGTTATGCGTTACCACTGACGCTCGATGACTTGTCGCAACTTATGCAAAAGTATCTTATTTCTGAGGAAACACAACATTTTATGCATAGAAACAGTCAGCTTACACACCTATTTCAGACAGTATATATCTTTTGTCAATTATTGATAAATTGAGCTTGTTTGCAATACGACTTGCCGTACGGCGGTTTTTTTCGGTGACCTCTAGTCTCAGGTCACGGCAGACGCAAGATAGCGGTATCTAAATGCGCAGAAAAGATGCGCGAAAGAGGTGTGTCCTACAACCTTAAGTCCTTTCTATTTATAGAAGGGACTTTTTAGGACTGGTCGCGGTGGGGCGAATTTAATAGCATGTCCATGATGTCAAAGGCGGACAGGCCTAAACCTCTCACAAATGAAGTAACTTTGTGCATGCAGCCCCAGTAAACAGCATCGGTGTCTGCATGCGAAAAGGGGCTTAACCCCATCACTGCAAAAATGGACGCAGATCGTGTGTGTAAAATCATCGTTATTTCAGCGTCAAAGATCCCATAGCCGTCAATATGGTTTCTGCAAGAGGCATAGATCCTCATGAGCCCCCCTCCCCTCTCGGCCTGCCCCAACAGCCACACTCTCGATTACCCCAAAAGTGGTGTAAGCAAGAGGTATAGATCCTCATGAGCCCCCGCGACTGCGGGGGCTCATGAGGATCTATACCTCTTGCAGTTGTGTGGTCAGTTTTATTTTTCGGCAGTGAAGGAATGTATTTAAAATGTGCTGCCGTGGGCTGTGTTGGCAAACTACATCTTCATCCGACGAAACGGTGTCAACATGGAGTAGGGACTCCTGGAGATGCTTAGCAAGGTCAGCACAGAGGCTCTTCCTGAATCTTCCGCGGGTTCTCCCTCGACCCCTTCTCCCGATCCCGGCGTTCCCTCTTTGGATTCACGATTGTCTCCCTTCTCTGTTGCCCGATAATCTTCCTCTTGGGATGCCCGATTATCTCCCTCTTCGGATTCCTGATTGTCCCCCATCTCGGATCCCTGGTTTTGTGTCCCCCAGCTCCCGTGTTGTCTCCTTCTTTGGCCTCTCAATTATCGCCCCTATCCGCTTCTCGATTATCGCCCCTCTCGGCTTCTCGGTTATCGCACCTGTCGGCTTCTCGATTATCGCCCCTCTCGGCTTCTCGGTTATGGCCCCTCTCGATTTCTCGATTATCGCACCTCTCAATTTCTCGATTATCGCCCCTCTCAGCTGCTAGATCGTGTCCTCTCTCGGCTTCTCGATAATGTGCCCCCTCTGCAGATAAGACCGAAACACTGAGTTAACAGTTTTTACAAGCTTATACATGTATTAACCCATTCAGCCCTGACGCACTACAGCGGAGATGGATCGACCATGATAATTCAAGGGTAGTGCCAGATTAGCTTGGCGCATGTCGGCGCCAAGCTAATCTGGCACTACCCTTAAATTATCATGGTCGATCCATCTCCTGCAACAGGTGCATAGTCGTTAGATGACGTCTCCAAAATTTGGGAAATACGTGCGTCGGGCTGAATTAGTTAAAAGTACTCTTGTTCCTCCAAATAAATAACGCAGTTAGCCTCGACACTACATCAGGAGACGGATCGACAATTTATAATTCAAGGTTTAGTGCCAGATTAGTTTTAGCGCCGAGCTAATCTGGCATTACAAATGAATTATTATGGTCGATCCACCTCCTGCAAATGGTCCATAACCCTCAGGTTACAACATCTGGGCGATGAGGCCGTGGGGTTTAGTAGCTTGAGAATCATCAACCCAAATCGCAAAATAAAAACAAACTGAGCAAAGGAATATATATATATATATATATATATATATATATATATATATATATATATATAATATATATATATATATATATATATATATATATATATATAATATATATATATATATATATATATATATATATATATATATATATATATATATATATATATATAATATTTATTAAACCAAGTACACGAAAAATAAAATTAAATTAGCTTTAATTGTCGCAATAATATCTCAGTGAAGTACAACACGTTAAACACCGCACATGAGCACATTGAACCCTAAATTCCAATAATGTTTCCAAATTTAGGAAATTGTCCCTGAAGCCCTACGTAACCGTTTAGGAGACAGATCTCCCATGGCAGTTCAAGGGTGGTGCCAGAATAGCTTGGCGCCAATAGGCGCCAAGCTATTCTGGCACTACCCTTGAACTACCACAGTCGATCCGTATCCTGCTGTAATGGGTCGGGGCTAAATGAGTTAAAGATAGCACGTACCTGACAATGACGACATACGCAGTGTTTCCGGTCGGCCTGACACCAGTGGCGCCCCGACCGGACTGGAGTTGAGGACGTCACTACCACTCTCTGGCCGTGTCACCTCCGTCAGTTTGTACTCGCTGCATCCTCCTTGGTTTGGGTCCCAAGCCACGTCCCAGTCGAAGACTGAATCAGAAGATCCCGCAGAAGATCCGATGATTTCGACAGAAGATCCCTGGAGGAATCTTCTGTCGAAATCATCGGATCGTCTGTTGTAATCCTCATGGTATTCCATGAATCAAAGAATTCTTCTGAAATCGTCTTGGAATCCTTGGGATCTTCTGCTGCTGAAGCTGTCTTGGGATCCTGGGGATCTTCTGTTAATATCGTCCGATCATCAGGCAAAGTCCTCATGGAATCTCCCATCGTAGTCCTCAGATCCTCTGCTTGTCCTCACTTGATCCTTGTGATTTTCTGTTGAAACGATAGGGTGTTCTGTTGGACTTTTCTCTGCATACTTTGGATCTTCTGCTAAACTCATAGAACCCTCACGGCCCATTGCAGTCCAAGCGCCCGCTGTAGTTTTGGGATTGCGTTTTACAATCATCCGGAAATCCCCTACTATACTCCTTGGATCCCTCCAGGGTTTTGTTGAATCCTGTGCTGTAGTTGTTGGATTGTGTCTGATAGTCCTCCTGGGATTCCTCATTGTAATCATCGGCTCCCTCTTGAGATATACAGAATGTTTCTTGGTAGGGCGAGGTCCGAGTAATTGATGGCAAGACGATGTTCTCCGAACCAGTGATCGCAATGCGGGCGTTTCAATGACGCACGTGAGATACGAATCTCTTTCACCGCAAACAGTGCAGGTGGCTACATTGACAAGGGGTTAATTTCATCTACAGAAGCCTCCCTCACCCAGCCACCCCATCCCCCTAAAAAGACAAAAGTGAATAGATTAAAAAAAAAAAAAAAATTAGAATAATAAAGGACAATAAATAACAAAATTAAATATAAAATAAAAATAAAATAAATAGAAATAAAATTTAAAAAAATAAAATGAACAAATAAATAAGATTAATAAATCAACCGATCCAATCCCCCCAACCTCCCCTCTCCCAGCTAAACACACACACACACACACACACACACACACACACACACCATCACACACATACAAACAAACAAACACGCAAACAAACAAACAAACAAACAAAAATGCACCCACCCACCCACCCACACACACACACACACACACACACACACACACACACACACACACACACACACACACACACACACACACACACACACACACACACACACACACGCAAAAGACAGAAAGAAGACAGAAGAAGTATGACACAACGAAAGAAACTGTAATAAGTAAAGGAAAAGAAGACCTTACTTGCAAGGAGAGAAATCACAAATGTGAAGATGACATAACCCTGACTGGTGCGGCAGTACTCTGTCTTGATGACAACAGTCGCCAATCCACCGAAGCAAATGAAAAGCAGCACTGCTCTCAGCAAACGGCAAGCACACGCACAGCTGTTACGTATGTACACGCGTCTGAAACGAAACATTTACTGTAAAAAAAAATCAGTGTTTGAGTGAGTGAGTAGGTGAGTACGTGAGTGGTTGAGCGAGCGAGTGAGGGAAGAGGGAGCGAGCGAGCGAGTGAGTTGGTGACAGAGAGACCGACAGACACAGAGACAGACAAACAGACTGACAGACAAACAGAGACGGGCAGGCAACAGACATAACCTACCAACGTAACCACCCACTTTAACAGTAAGCAGAGGTTTTCGGGCCCGCGGCGGCCGCAGTGGACCCGCGCACGACTGTGCGCGGGCCCACTGCGGCCGCCGCGGGCCCGAAGACGTTGTACTACCGGGGTTGAACCCAACCACCCATCACCCAACAACCAGTATGCTCCGCCAGGTGATTCAGCGAGAGGAAACTACGGTATCTCCTTCGAATAAATGAATGAACTGACGGACGGACAAGACTAAGACGGCCTGATGGATGGATGGATGGATGGATGGATGGACGGATGGATGCATCCACTGTTAGCAAATGATCATCGGGCCGACGTCGGCCGCAGCGGGCCCGCCACAGTAGTGCGCGGGCCTACTGCGGCCGACGTCGGCCCGAAAACCTTGGCTTTCTGGGTATGGATGCATGGACAGATGCATGGATTCATGAATGGTGTCTCTGAACGCAATGTAACGAGCAAAATCAGTTACCGGCGCTGCGCCGGTAGCGATGAGAGGGCGACAACCAGTGTACATCAGTTAAAGACCCCGCCACACATGCCGGTTGAGCCCCCGATTTTGAAGCCGATTCCGATCCGATTGCGATCGGATGACGTCATATATCCGATCCGATCGCAATCGGCTGGGAATCGGGTGTTTAGAAACTGCTCTATTTTTCCGATCCGAATCGGCCCCGATTGTAAGCTTCAACCAATCAGAGCGCGTCTCGCAAAGCACGTCGTTTCAGTTTGCAAATGGCGGAAGATCAGTCATCTACCTTCGTTGCCGATGTTTCGCCCGCCTCAGTCTCCCCGAATATAATGCAAAACTGCTGATAATGCAAGCACATCAGCATCACTGTCCAAAGTAGCAGCTATTTCGCTGAACAGGTACGATCTTGATCTTCGATTCAAACCGGTCGGCTAAATAAAGTCGGGGAATGTGTGGCAGTGCACACGTTTTTGCAGTCCGGTCCGATCACACTCCGATTCGAAACTGCTCAAGAATCGGCCTCAAAATCGGGCATGTGTGGCGGGGCCTTAAAGGCAAAAGACGCAGTTGATTCACTTGAACAGAACTTCGCATAACCTAGCAGCGGTGGTGGTGTCTGGGCGCGAGGTTCCTGCAAATTGCGATTCGAGGGCGACAACCAGAGTGATTAAGTTAGAGATAAAACACGGTTTATTCGCTTGAACATAACTTAACATAAACTAGCAGTCGTGGACAGGTGGTGTTTGGGGGCAAAACTGACGATGATTGAGAAAACAATAATTGAATCTTGAAACGCATTCCGCAAGTGATAAAAGCAAGTTCTATTAAATTAACACATTCTCTGCGAGGGGACATAGATTGCGCTTCTAAAATCTTTGTTAATTAGATGCCAAAGAGCTCTAAAGAATATGGATACAAAGTAGTGTCAGCAAGAGGAATAGATTCTCATGTGCTCCGGCAGTTGTTTCTTGGCTCGTGTTCATTATTTCTCGGCAGCGAAGGTGTTAATAAACAAACAATACAACCTATAAACGGCTGAGCGAAAGAAGAAAGGGACAAACAAACAAACAAACGAGCAAACAGACGAACTCTGTGAAACGACCACTGAAACAAAAGGCCAGACCGACACTCAATCAACCAAAATAAACTGCCAATTTAACAACTATCAAACAAACGAAAGAACGAACGAACGAACGAACGAACGAAAAAACGAACGAACAAACGAACGAACGAACGAAAGAACGGACAGACACTTGAAACTGACAGACACATAAACAAAGCGACCAAAAATTAAAGTAAATTTAACTCATTCCGCCTGACGGCCGTATTACGTCATCTAATGACTATGCACAGTTGCAGGAGATGGATCGACCATGATAATTCAAGGGCAGTGCCAGATTAGCTAACAGGCGCCAAGCTAATCTGGCACTACCCTTCAATTATTATGGTCCCACCATCTCCTGCTACTGATAGTGCGTCAGGGCTGAATGGTTTAACACATGCACGTGAGAAAATGTGTGTGTTGTCTTTTATGGTATTGTGGTACCGGTGGCTTCAAGCATAAGGGATTAACCCTTTGGTTGTCGACAGCGGTTTATTGTCGCGATGATTCCTGCAGGAGTAACAACATCCTGACATCATGCAGAAGTCATCGCGACAAAAACCGCTGTCTACAACCAAATGGTTAATAGGAACAAACGCACTGGTCTGTTGCTCACTAAGCTTGCATAAACACAAGAAACACACACGCACGCACGCACGCACGCACAAACAAACAAACAAACAAACAAACAAACAAACAGACAGACAGACAGACAGACAAACAAACAAACAAACAAACAAACAAACAAACACACACACACACATACACACACACACACACACACACACACACAAACACATACCGTCAGTAAGAGAATGAATGTCTGCACACCCTGTCTTGTCCAAACAGGTTTTCCACAGTCCTTGGTATAGAGTTTCACCTTCATACTCGTCTTCCACGTGAATCCACCTGTGAACCGTCAGCGCCGGCCGTGCATTGAAATCCCATCCCCAAGAGATTCAAGGCTGCGGCAAACATCGAAAGCCTACATAGGCGCAGTTCGCAATCCCCCATCTTCACTGAGGGTGATGTGGTGGTGGTATTATTATGTGGGGATATGACGATGGGAACAGTCACTTAAAACTGATTAAATTTCGGTTCAAAATTGACGAAGAGGACCAGACTGACGACAAAGTCAGCACAGTTGGACAAGAAAGTCAGTCCTAGTTGATGTCGAGTTTGTACAATCTGAAAAAAAAATAAATAAAAAAAAATGGCCAAATGTCATGAACAGTCAAACCAAACAGATGAAAACTAAGTCAGCTAAACACCTCATAACTACACAGATCGTTTAGAAAAGACAAATTCAATAAGGACGAACAAGTTTAGGCAGTGAAAAACACTGAGATTAAACGATACAATGTAGTTTAAAAACACAGTTCATGCTTCTGCAAGCTGAAGTGCAGATTCTGAGCAAATCAGTTCAACACTGCAAAACCCGCATCAGTTTAGTATTCACAACACGGTACAAAGAAACCTAGACGAAACATAGTCTGAACTAAATCAATGTCAAAACACTTTTAATATTGACAGGCACAACACAAGACAAGGAAACTAAAAATACTTGTGTCCCCTGACAGCGTTTACGTTTTTCCAAACCCTGTGGTCACAACAAGGGTTCTCTCCCTATCGAGCAAAACCCAGGAAGTCCATCAAGTTTTATGAAAAGCGCGATTTTTAAGGTATTACATGGAAAATCTCGCTTTTCACAAAATTGGACTTGTAGGCTTTTGCCAAATCGAAGCAGTACGGGTTGTTGTATTCATTTTCACGTGCGGTACGTGTGAACTACACTCACTAGGGTGCATAAGGCTAATACAGGAAGTCGTCTGGGGTGCTATAGAGCAACCGCTCGCCATCTGTCAAATTAAAGGCTGACGGTTCGAGTTCAAATCGCACAGCAAAAATGACTGACGGATTTGTTCTACACTGACGAGCAAAAGAAATGCGACATTTTTGGAATCATGATTTCAAAAATGTCGCATTTCTTTTGCTAGTCAATATGCATAGCACGTATTTTAGCTTTGCATAGCCCTGGTAAATCAAAAGTGACGCAGTTCCAGTGCGTTCGAATTGCTCAGGTCGTACTGCCTCTGTCCCACCCACTCCCTCCCCCCCCTCCCCCCACCCCGAGGCCCCCCTCGCCCCCCCCCCCCCCACCCCATAGAGCAATCCATTTTTACTCCGGTGCCGTGGACGTTAAAACGCCCGAACTAATCAACCAGTCAATCGAGTCCAAAGCGGCGAGGGGGGAAAAAAAAGTGCGAAAAGGTGTGAGCAACTCTCAAGTGAGGACTTGAAGCCGCATGGGCATTGATGCGAACGCTCGCCACCCGCCTATTAAATTATAAGCTGACGGTTCGAGCCTGAGCTCCCCGATCACATTCGTGCCAGTGGGACGTTAAAATGAAATGGAATCGAGCCTGAAACTGCACTCGCGCGCTGGTCTGTGAATATGAGCAAAACTCATTAGGGAGCATAGAGGTAAATTAGCGAAACGCCTGAGTGGACGCGGAGGAGACAGTACATAAACGTTCGACACCTAAAACTTTAAACCCTTCTCTGCCAACGGAGGTACATTTTTTTTTTTTCTGGAATAAGGAAACCGCCCAAAGAACGTGGATACAAAGTGGTCTCAGCAAGAGGCATAGATCATCATGAGCCCCCGCGGTCGCGGGGGCTCATGAGGATCTATGCCTCTTGCAGTTGGATCATGTTCGCTTTTTCTCGACAGCACGTACCTTGCTTATTGGCTGGCGCAGGACCAACTCATTCTTACTGCAATTCGTTCTGTCTCCTGAATTGTAATGCAGTCCTCGGAGGATAACTTAAAAATGTGGGTATTCCGTACCTTGGACACAATGAGTTAATATTTCTGTTCAAACCCTTTTTGAACAAAGACACACGAACAAGCACGAATTTTCAACTTATCTGTTCGTGGTGCGGGGAAGATGAAAAAGGACAGATACGTTGAAATATTAACCCTTATCATTCAGAATACGCCATTGTGTGAAATACGTTTGACTAAAAAATAATAGTTCAAGGGTAGTGCCTCTAGGCGCCAAGCTTTTCTGGAACCACCCTTGAACTAATGTAGCTTGCATATGGAAGTGCACACATTTGAAGCTCAGTTTTAGCCTCAGTATGGTATAATACTACTACTACTACTACTACTACTACTACTACTAATAATAATAATAATACATGGTATTTATATGGCGCATTCCTCATATTTATAATATAACTCAATGCGCAGGCAAAAACCACACACACACACACACACACACACACACACACACACACACACACACACACACACACACACACACACACACACATACACACACACACAAACACACACACTCACACATACACACACATACACACACGCGCGCACGCACGCACGCACGCACGCACACAAACACACACGGCACACACACAAACAACATACACAGCGTCTGCAGTGGGTATGTACAGAAATACCGTAGAGATTACACGAAAGTTTGCGAAAAAAAGTAAGTTTTAACTTTGCTTTGAACTGCGTAAGGGTGGAGGCATTTCTCAGTTCAGCCGCCGGTAAGGAATTCCAAATCTCTAAAGGAGCAGGCTTTGAAAGAGCGTTCACCGGCAGATTTGAGATGTAATATCGGAACGTTGAGAAGTTTCTCTCCCGATGAGCGCAGTGAGCGAGAGGACTGGTTTTTAATTAGACTGGAGGAAAGGTATGACGGAAGACTGCCAACAAAGTGGCGGTATGCAAGGGTCGCTATCTTAAACTTTATGCCCGATTGGATTGGAAGCCAGTGAGAAGGCCGTCTTAATAAAATGTGTTGTAACTGTCTTTTCTAAGCGTGTTTCCTTCTAGTCCTACATTGGTTCTTCTCATCATTTTACACGCTTGGCGGTCACCTTTTTGGTGTGGATTATGCCGGAATGTTTGCAACCTCGCGCACACGCGCACGCGCACACGCGTACACACACCCCTTGGCCGGTCAGTTGTATTGTATGATGGGGGAAATAACACTTGTGTGTTCCCGATGACTCACATGACACTAACACTCACTGACCGGACTTCCGTCACGTTCCGAGAGAACGGCCCATGAGCTTGTATGTATTATTGTGTGTTGTTGTGGTAGCTCGGACCTTAAAGCTACCCTTCCATCTGCAACGGGAATATATCCTCAAGAGTCCCTGCAGCTGCAAGACTGATCTATTCCCGTTGCCGTGCCGGCCTCCGGCTCTTATCCCATTTAAGCCCATGCAAGGCCTCCAAACTGTGGAAGTGCCACCTAACGTCTATCCGCACCAGTTGCAGGAAAACTATTGACCATGATAATTCAAGGGTAGAGCCAGACTAGTTTTGCGCCCTATGGCACGACCGCTGAATTATCATGGTCGATCCAACTCCTGCTGTAGCCAGTGCGTCGGAGCTAAATGGGTTTATCAAATGAAGGGCTAACAGAGTATGAATACTAGCTGGCTGGGATTTTTTACCTGTATTTGAAGTGGATGATTTGTAGCCTTTTATCCAGTGGTAAGATTTCAAGTCCGCCATTGTTAAACCTTTGCTAAAAAAAGCCTTCTCTAGACCCTAACAATCTACAGAATTACCGCCCTGTCTCAAACCTCCCTTTTCTCTCTAAGATCGTTGAGAAGGTTGTGTTGTCGCAACTTCTCGACCATCTGAACCTAAATCATCTTCTTAGTCCCAATCAGTCTGCGTACCGTGCAGGTCATTCCACTGAAACTACGCTTGCAAAAATTCTGAATGACCTCCTCGAGGCTCTCGATGATGGCAAAGTATCTGTTCTCGCACTGTTAGACCTATCTGCTGCCTTTGATACGATTGACCATGACATTTTGCTACAACGTCTCTATTCTGTGTATGGCATTCATGAAACTGCTTTATCGTGGTTTAAATCATATCTGACAGACAGAACTCAGTGCATAGTTGTTAATGATAAACTATCCAGCCCATCCACCGTGCGCTTTGGCGACCCACAAGGTTCAGTTCTTGGACCAGTCCTCTTTACCCTGTATGTTCAGCCACTGGCCAGTGTCTTTAACCGTTTTTCTATATAACATCATGCATTTGCAGATGATACTCAACTCCATGACTCATGTTCACCTGATCAGATTATGGATACAATCGAGAGCCTTCAGGAGTGAGTGTGTCTTGGATACTAAGATGTGGATGACTTCAAACAAATTACAGTTGAATGACGGAAAAACTGAGGCCATGACCATTGCTTCCCCGAGGTTGACGAAGACGCTGACACTCCCCCAGTCATTACAAATCTGTGGTGCCACTGTCCCCTTCTCCCCCCCCCCCCCCCCCATGTAAAAAATATGGGTGTCACACTTGATAGTAGCCTGTCCATGCGCCTTCATGTGAACAACGTTTGCAGATCCGCCTATACTGAACTGCGACGTATTGCTTCAGTCCGCCACTGTCTGACACCTCACCTGAAGCAACTAAAGTACTTGTCTGCGCTTTTGTTTTGTCTAAATTAGACTATTGCAATGCTCTTTTGGCTGGCTGTTTCCAGTGTCTGATTGGCAAACTCCAGAAAATTCAAAACTCAGCTGCTAGGTTGATTCTTAGAGTCCCTAGATCAGATCATATCACACCCCATCTGTCTGCTCTTCACTGGTTACCTGTAACAGCTAGGATTCAGTACAAAATTTCATGCATGACTCACAGTTGTATTACCTGTTCCTGCCCACACTACCTTGCCTCTCTTCTCCAGCTCTATACGCCCTCAAGACAGAATTTGCGCTCTGCTGCCGACTCTCGAGTTTTACGTATCCCTCTTGCCAAAACAAAGTCGTTTGGTAAGAGGTCATTCAGATACCAAAGCCCAGTTGTTTGGAATGACCTCCCACGCAAACTGAGATACGTGGATTCGAGAGAGGCATTCAAGCGAGCCCTAAAGACCCATATTTTTTCTGTCAGCTACAAATGACTTTGTCACACACCTGTCATGTTAATGTCATCGCTATCTATGTTAGAAGTAGTGTGTGTGTGAGTGTGTGCGTGTGAATGCCAGTATGAGTCCATAAGCGTAGCACTTTTGAATGGTGACTTTATAGCTTGTTTACAGAGTGCGTTGTATTTTGTTTTTTGTACTTTTTGTAAATTGCATTTTTGTAATTAGTTATTTTTGTACATTAGCTTTTGTTAAGCGCCTAGAGCTCTAATCTGAGGTTAGGCGCTATACAAGTACTCATTATTATATTATTATTATTATTAAATGAATACATGGTGGATGTATGTTTTATTTGATAAAGGAAATCTCTCTTTGCGCGTGTTTGAAACATCTGTTTTAGTTCATAGAAAACTGTTGGTTTGATTGTTTGTTTGCAGCTGTGCTTACATCCTTGTTTTCATGCTTATTTTTGTTGTTGTTTTAGTTGTTGTTCGTTTGTTATTTGTTTGTTTGTTTGTTTGTTTGGTTACTTGTTTGCTTGTTTGTTCATTCGTTCGTTCTTTCGTTCGCTCGCGTATGTGTTTGTTTGTTTGTGTATGTGTGTTTGTTTGTTTGTTTGCTCGGCAGTTTTTAATTATTCATTGTGCGCACATTCATTCGATCGTTCATTCGCTCGTTCCTTTGTTTCAATTTTTAGTTTGTTTCTTTGTTTGCTGGAGGTTGTACAGGCACAAAGCTAATCTAGCACTACCTTTGAATTATCTGGTCGACCTATCTACTGCGTAGAATATGTGTTCATCAAACACTTAACAAAAATGTGACTCGTGCAATTGGCGCTAAAAGTGAAAAGAGTGTTTGGGTTTGCTGTACAATACATATGCTTGACCCAGAATGATGGTTTTGTGTGTGCGACGCTGCGCAAGCATTCTCACCATGCTGAATAGTACCATATACCACGGAGGGTGTGTGACAACAAAATTAATGTTATAACCTACGCGCGCTGATACATTCAGCCCCTTAACGATCTTTGGCCGCGAGGTCAGTGTATTTAAACAGCTACATCCTGAGGTTTACTTTTCTTTAAATGTGCTAATTATTGTCCTATGAAAGCTACATTACAGATTATGAGATAAATCAACTTTTTAGTTCAAGTGTGGCGCCAGAATAGCTTGGCGCCTCAGGCACCAAGCTATTCTGGCACCACCTTTGAACTGCCATAATAAAATTTATTTCAAGCACCTTTGTATTCGGATAAAAAGGATTAAACCCCTTCCCTGTCATTCGCCGTATCTGTAATTGTGTTGTAGTTGTCTTTTCTAAAAGTGTTGCTGTTCTCTGGATTTTCTTTGTCCTCAATAAAGACATTCAGGCTTACCACAGTTTGGCGCTTATGTACATGTATCATAAGCTTGTATTTGGGTGTATGTTTAATTCCTGCTATAATTATAGCCACTATCTGTTCTGAATAGTTTTGATAGTAAGTTTTGGCTGTAATATTTCCCTATATCTTTGCATAAAAGGTTTGCTTGTAATAGCGTAGAGTCCGTGCGTCTTAAAGTTACACGAACAGATCAGTCTCCCACTTGACCTCGAAGAAGGAAAGGGAGTGGTCAGCTCTCAGTTCGAACAGAGGTCGTGTCAACACCGAAGTGACATGAAAGCTGATAATCACTGATACGTGTAGCCGTGTCCCCGCGTTGGAAACGTGTTAATATCGGGGACTGGGGACCGTTCTATATTCCAGTTCAATCTGTGTAAAGTACACATAACTGCGCTGGACATACCAACGGTTAGATTCCCTGTCCCCCTTCTATCAGGCACCCAATCGCCTGCCCACAGAAAAACACGCAGGTAGTAATAACAAGACGATCGCATACATCTCTTAAAGTTCGGGTATGGACGCTGATTGTAGTTGGTTTTACATTGCTTAACTTACTTAACCCCAACGCGCTACATGTATTTCCCAAATCTGGGAGATGCAGTCCCATGACGAATATGTGCCATGTGCAGGAGATGGATGGACCATGATAATTCAAGGGTAGCGCCAGATTAGCTTGGCGCCTTCAGGCGCCAAGCTAATCTGGCACTACCCTTGAATTATCATGGTCCACTCATCTCCTGCTATAGTACGTCTGGGCTAAATGGTTTAACACACTGGAGACATTAGGCGCCAAGCTAATCTGGCACTACCCTTGAATTATCATGGTCCACTCATCTCCTGCTATAGTACGTCTGGGCTAAATGGTTTAACACACTGGAGACATTAGGCGCCGAGCTAATCTGGCACTATCCTTGAATTATCTTGGTCCATCCGTCTCCTGCTGTAGTACGTCAGAGCTAAATGGATTAAAACATTGGAGACGTGCTGAATTCGATTGCGCAACTTTACGCCGCATATCTTGATGCGGCACGTCTTAAATGAGCTAATGTCCCGACGGCAACTAAGACTTAACCAGGACTGTTAAACTCATCAAGGTCACGGTGTTATTGTCAGGTTCTAGATAGCTGACATCATACAACAGGCGAATCCGTGGTGGTCACTGTTGTAAGAGTGACATAGGGCAACAAAGCAAAAGATTCTCGGGCAGACGCCGGCCGCAGTGGACCCGCGCACAGCCGTGCGGGGGCCTAATGCGGCCGACGTCGGGCCGAGGGCCTTTACGTACTAGGTGATACCTTTGTAACCATTAATGTCACACTCAACAACTAATGAACATGACAGAAGAGGCCGAGCTATTTTGACTTCGCCCTTGAAGTATCTTGGCCGCCCGATGCATTGTAGCATGTCATAGTTGTGTGTGTGTGTGTGTGTGTGTGTGTGTGTGTGTGTGTGTGTGTGTGTGTGTGTGTGTGTGTGTGTGTGTGTTTGATGGTGTGTGTGTGGGGCCGGGGGGCCGGGGGGGGGGGGATAGATTACTGTAACGGTTTCACGAATAAGTCACGAAACTTAAAGCCCGCTGAACACGCTGTGAATTTCACCGTAGAAAACCGACCTCTAAAGAACGCCAGCCCTCCATTTTTCCGATGGGACAGTAAATTTTCCATGGTGGTCACTGCTGTAAGAGTCACAAGAGTCACATTTGCAATTTTCGCCTATTGTCATTTGGACGGATCTCAGTCTCCCGCCGTACCTTTCTGCCAAGCTGTTTGTTTATCAGGCATCACGTACCCTCTGTTCCTCCAGTAAAAAACAAAAACAAAAAAACGTTTAAAAATCCCGAAGCTTAAAATAAAATAAAAAAAACCGTCGGGCAGCGTTCTTTCACCTCTTTAGTCCCAAGTGTGTAGAACTCGCTGCCAATTGAAATGCGGAATCTGCCCACATTGTCACAGTTGAAAGTTCACTTAAAGGCTTTTCTTTTCTGTCGGGCATTTAACACTTAGCTCACCTTGAGATAACTATTGACTGCCTTTTATTCTGATTCTGGAGGGAAGTGGATGTAAGGTGTTGGGAAGGGACGGGGTGGGTTAAAGTAGTACAACAAACCAAGGGGAATTACTCAGCGCTGGACAACAGTTAAAGTGTATAATTGTGCGTGTGTCTGAGAAAGAGTGTGCTGTTGTGCATGCGCAGTGAGTCCAGTGTTTTCCTAGAGAACAGCGCTATACAAGAACTATTTATTATTATTATTATTATTATTATTATTATTATTATTATTATTATTATTATTATTATTATTATTATTATTATTATTATTATTATTATTATTATTAAAATTATTAAATCACAATAGGGAATGTCCAAATTATTTAGTGTCCACGGCGGCTTTTGTTTATATGCGGCGGGAAATGGAGTGTTGGGTTCATTGATAGTTCCATTTTCCCAGATACAATTCATAGCAAATTGCGGCGGCGCTAAAAAATAAAAATAAAAAAAAATTGCTTTTATAGTTGCCTGACCTCTTTTAAGACTTTTTAACCCATTGTGTCTCAAGGCCGAAATCCCCAAATATTTTGGAGTTGTCCTCTGACGACTGTTAAAATTCAGGAGAGAGATCGACCATGATAGTTCAAGGGTGGTGCCAAAATAGCTTGGCGCCCATGGGCGCCAAGCTATTCTGGCACCCCCCTTGAACTATCATGGTCGATGAATATCTTGCTGTGGTGTGTCAGGGGCAGAATGAGTTAAACAACTCTTCCTTACAGCAACTCTTATTTCTTTCAACTAAAACGTTTTGAACAACTCTCCATTTTGAATAACTTATCCAAATGAGTAAGCACACATTTTCTACTGCGAATTTGGTGTATCTGTGGACCTTACTCTCCTAAGTACAAAGGAGAAGAGAAGAGAAGTCTTTCAGTTTAGGACTTTTAGACTTTAAAATTTAAATTATCTCTTTTATTGTGAGACACACTAAAAACATTTAAAAAGGAGATATTGCAAACTATTAGCAATTTCCTTGTTGGTTGGTTGGTTAGTTCGGGTTTAACGTCCACAGCACCGAGGTGATCATGGACGGCCCTGACGGGCGGGTTATGGGCGACAGGGAAATCTATTGCCTATGGAGTACGACCTGAACATTGATCAACTCAGGCGCACTGTGCCACTTTGATTTACCAGGACCTTTCAACGGACATGCTATTGAACAAATCCGTTTTTTCCCCCTGGATTGTGAGTCCAGCTACCGGGGCCGGGACGGGATTCGAACTCACGACCCGGCGATTCCCTTCGCTCTCCTGCTTCGACGTTTAACCGCCTGAGCTATTTCGGACTCGCAATTTCCTGTCTGGAGCGGGTCCTTTTAAGATCCGAGCCTTCATGATTTTTTGACATTTGTGGCACTTACGGTTCACAGCCCAGTAAGCAAGGGTCCTCGGGCCGACGACAGTGCGCAGGTCCATTGCGGCCAACGTCGGCCCGAAGGTCCACTGCTTTTTGAGAATAATCTGATCTAACAGACTTAGATCACCCCTGACGATTTTAAGACAATCGCTGTCTTAGAAGCGTGTTTTAGAACGCATGCCGTTCTTTGACTTTGGGCCTTACGGTTAGAAGCCGTAAGATCTAAATTCACAGACCATCACGTGTTAAGTACCGGGAAGTCCAAACTCGCTGCCTTTACTGGAGGTAGCACACGACAGGCGACACACCCGAATGCGTTGTACACATCGACCGTTCGTCACAGGCATACGCACATGTACACATCGTCACTTCGTCTGTTTGCCTCCCTAGTGTTTGTCGCCCATCCATATGTGTCACATAGTGGCTGTTAGTCCCATCTGTTACACCTTGGGCGAGATTCTCCAAATTTCTGCTGGATATACAGTTTTGTTGCGTTATATACTGTGTTTAGTTTACACAACGGAAAAGGACGTGTTGTGAATGAGGTATGTGTGTTTTGTTTGTAGGCATTTCAAGATGAATTTGTTAATGATTTTAAACTTTGGATTAAAAAAAAATTCTATTGTATTTGTGCATTTTTGTGATAGTAATACCAGTCAGTTGCCTATATTTAACACAGAAAATATGCAACCAGTATAAAAAAATAATATTACGCCTTTATGAGATGTTTACTGTTTTGCCAAACTATAGCTTTAGTGGCTGATTAAAAGTACCATTACGCATTTCAGCACCATTATTTTGTGTTTGTTATGCGGCCTTGCCGACACACCTAATAAACGTTAACAGCAGTTTGGACACGCAGCAAAGCACAAGCGAAATCGCACTTATTTATTATGTGTTTTCGTTAGCGTGTCAATCTATTTTTAGCGGTTTCTCTTTAGAGAGCTTTGTATTTTAGAACGGAGTGGAGTCATTCATTGTCAGATTACTTGATATTAACACGACGTGCGCTGAGCTGGATTTTCCTGTATCTAAATCAACCATAGCTAGACCTGGTGTGCAGTGTTTCGTAACCATCTGTTACAGAAGTGTACCTTTAAACAGTTACAGCGGTAGTGGGCATTTAAAGCGATCTGCTCCGGTGCGGGCTTTGACTGCTAACATTTGCCGATACAACAGATTCACAATGTTGCCTTCCCGCAACTAAGACTTTTCTACCTTCAAGGCTTTTCACAATCCACTTGAGAGGGCACACTTGACTCATTCTATCCCAACACCGAAATCCTCAAATTGTGACCTGTTCCCACGAAAGGGACCATAAGTCGGAAATTTTGAGTTTTGAGATTTTTACACCATTACAATCTACTAGCATACTCACAAACCCCTAAAGTAATTCCCCTTGGTTTGTTGTACAATCTACTAGCAATATAAATTAATTTGATGCAAAAAACTATTGTTGTAGACCTGCTATTAAACGAGAAACATGCATTTAAAGTTGATCACTCGAACTGACCCAAGATGACCCCCTGCACACTTTTCGGCCTGTAACTCCATTCACAATCCACTTGAGAGGGCACACTTGACTCATTTTATCCCAACACCGAAATCCTCAAATTTTGCCGTTGTCCTCCTGAAGCCGGACTGCATTGCGGTCCAGGGCACAAATCGACCATGATAGTTCAAGGGTGATGCCAGAATAGCTTGGCGCGCATGGGCGCCAAGCTATTCCGGCATCACCCTTGAACTATCATGGTCGATCCTTATCTTTCTGTGGTGTGTCTGGGGTAGAATGAGTTAACAGTGGTACTCTAGCTCTATTGCCCCTGGTGCGAGTCGGTGGAATTTACCTACGTATAAATGGGAACTGAGAAGAGCTGAAAAGTCTTTCATTGTACAACATTTAAAATTCACTAATTAACCCACTTAACCCGACGGCCGTATCAGTTTCCCAACTTGTGGAGGTGTCACCGAAAGACTATGGACCAGTTGCAGGAGATGGATCGACCGTGATAATTCAAGGTAGTGCCAGATTATCTTGGCGCCGTCAGGCGCCAAGCTAATCTGGCACTACCCTTGAATTATCACGGTCGACCCATCTCCTGCTGTAGTGCGTTGGTGCTGCATGGGCTAAGTTAACCCTGTTGTGCAGCATTATTGTAAGACTCAGAACATTTATGAGGGAGATCTTGCCAATTGTTAACTGACTGAAGTAAGTCGATTTCAATTTTTAGTTGGCTATGTTGATTTAACACATTCGAGACGTGCTGCATTCGGATACGCGGCTCTCTCTCTCCTGAAATAGAAACTGCCTGCTGAAACTTCTACAGCCGCGTAGATGATGATAGCCATTTTGTATCGTTTGTGTTACACACACTCATTGTGATTCCCTCTAAAACCAAACAAAGAACGGCCGGAGGGCTTGTTTAGGATTGTTGTATCCAGACCCAAACGTTGGCTGCCTGGCGTGCACAATTAAGAAATAAACTGTCATATATGTCTATTATAGGTCCTTTTCTCACTAGGACTAATCTAATGTAGCTGACGGAGAACACCGGTATAAACATATGTTACTGTGTTTGTTGGTTGGTTAGTTCGGGGTTTAACGTCCACGGCACCGAAGTGATAATGGACGGCCCTGACGGGCGGGTTATGGGGGACATGGAAATCTATTGCCTATGGTGTACGACCTGAACAGTTATCAATTAGGCTCAATGCAGCTGTGCCACTTTGATTTACTAGGACCTTTCAACGGACATGCTATGGAACAAGCCCGTCCTTTTCCCTGGATTGCGAGTCACCAGCTACCGGGGCCGGGACGGGGATTCGAACCCACGACCCGACGATTCCCTTCGCTCTCTTGCTCCGACGCTTAACCGCCTGAGTTATTTCGGACTCTACTGTGTTTGTGTTATAATTGTCCATTCTGCGCGTATTTCTCTCCTTGTCGGGCAATTCTTTGCTTTATGCTCGGTTTTTCCCTTTGCCGGCGCACTTTGCACGAGCTTGTGCTTTTGTGATTATTTTTTTGTGTAGAGGGGATGGGAATAGATGTGTGTGTGGGGGGGGGAGGGTGGGTGGGTGGGGGGGGGGTAGAGGGGGAAGGGGGGGGGGGGGGAGGGGGGGGCGGGGTGAGGGGGGGGGGGAACTGGCTTAGGGTGTCGAGTGTGACGTGACACTTTTCCCATTCCCGCCTTCCGAGCTGTTTTATCGTCTTGTTTCCAGTAGCTATTTCTTCGTGCCGTACTTTCTTTAGTAACTCGTTTTCCACGCGCTTTCCTCGCCATCTGTTTGGAATGTAGCACTTTTCCTTCTTTTTTTTTTCCTTTTTTTTCCCCACAGTTATTTTCATGAACGATTATCCGTGCAGAGAGCGATTGTAAAGTCAAGCGGACAGAGACATGACACGAAAGAATACCGACTTCATATTTTGTATACATCTACGGTTTTTGATTTGATGGTTTCTTTGTTTGCATCTTTGCTTGATTGTTTTTGATGTTATTGTTGCTGTTTTAGTGCGTGATTGTTTGATTTGCTCGGTTGTTTGGTTGCTTCTTTGTTTTGGGGCTTCGGTTGATTATTTAACCCATTGATCCCTGACGCCCAGCAGCAGGGGATGGGTCGACCATGATAATTCAAGGGTAGTGCCAGATTAGCTTGGCGCCTGTCGGCGCCAAGCTAATCTGGCACTGCCCTTGAATTATCATGGTCGATCCATCTCCAGCAACTGGGTGCAATAGTCGTTAGATGACGCCTCCAAAATTTGGATACTCACAAACCAGATAGGTGAGGCTAGCGCTGGCAGAATTGTACAACAAACCAAGGGGAATTACTCAGCGCTGGACAACAGTTAGATCCCCTGCAGGGGATCTAACTGTTGTCCAGCGCTGAGTAATTCCCCTTGGTTTGTTGTCCAAAATTTGGGAATTACGTGCGTCGGGCTGAATAAATTGTTGTTGTACGTGATTGCGTATTTGTTTGTTTGGTTTGTTATTCGTTTCTTTCTTTTTGATTGTTTTTACATGGCTCGTTTCGTCGTTTGTTTTGCTTGCTGGCTTGTGTGTTTTGTTTCACCCCTTTCACTGCAGTTGCGCGGGCTCTTGAGGTTCTATGGCTCTTGCCGACACTGCTGTGTATCCGGCATGATGCCCCTTGGACGGCCAGGGTTCTTAACCCCTTCGCTGCCTTGTGATCACGGATTTCGCGTCTGAAACCGCCGCCCGCTGACCGATATTCACGCGAGGAAACCGCCGCCCGCTGACCGACATTCACGCGAGGAAACCGCCGCCCGCTGACCGACATTCACGCGAGGAAACCGCCGCCCGCTGACCGACATTCACGCGAGGAAACCGCCGCCCGCTGACCGATATTCACGCGAGGAAACCGCCGCCCGCTGACCGACATTCACGTGAGGAAACCGCCGCCCGCTGACCGACATTCACGCGAGGAAACCGCCGCCCGCTGACCGACATTCACGCGAGGAAACCGCCGCCCGCTGACCGACATTCACGCGAGGAAACCGCCGCCCGCTGACCGACATTCACGCGAGGAAACCGCCGCCCGCTGACCGACATTCACGCGAGGAAACCGCCGCCCGCTGACCGACATTCACGCGAGGAAACCGACGCAGCTCGGACCCCAAAACGGGCACAAAGAACGCAGGACTAACAAGAGACATAAACCCTCATGAGCCCCCGCGACTGCGGGGGCTCATGAGGGTTTATGTCTCTTGCAGATGGGAAGCGTTCGCCTTGCCTCGGCAGTCATGGGGTTAAGCGCTAAGTTCGCAATGATTTTAAAAACAAAAGTCTGCGACTTTAACTCATTCAACAATGATAGTTATGGAAAATCCGGTAACGGTATGTGAACATTCTGTTGGGTGGTTATTTATAACTGTGTATCCTCCAACCCCCCCCCCCTCCCCCTCTCTCACACACACACTACACCCACTCCTTTCCGCCTGACCCAACCTCGTCAGTGACACACCCATGCTCGGCCGATTTTCCTCAGTCACGTGAGTGTGTGTCACAGCTGAACAGCCGCGTGTGTACTTTTTTTAGAAACCATTTTGGACTGCTTTCACGTTAATGATGTAGTTCTACTAAGTTTGTTTTTAAAATGAATATGAAGTTATATACTAGTTAAGTTCAGTATAATTAAGGTGGTGACTGTTTATGCCGGAGCGACTGTCTGAACACCGGCGCTGTACTATGGCGGCGACGGGCCCCCAGGTGCTGTTTGACCCTTGTTCAATTGTATGTTGCCTAGATCGGAGATCATCTCCGTATCGACGCGGGTATTTTGTTTCTGTTGTTAACTTATGTACTAGCTTTAGCCAAGTAGGAACTTAATAAGGAACATTATAATAGTGTGTTCATGGGACATAGGGCTGTCTTAGCATTCTGTTTTTGTCAGGGAGGTTCGGGTCGGGATGAGGCCACTGGCGCTGGCCATTAGATGCCTTGGCGACGGGCTTCACCCGTCCCGAGTCATTGTCCATTGTGTAGCTCTGTTATTGTAATTTGTGGAATGAGCGAGTGAGTGAATGTAAGCAGCACCTGTGGTGGCAAAAATGTGAATTTCCCCATGAGGGATTAATAAAGTATTATTGTATTGTATACTACCGATGTCGGAATCAGAATGACACGAGCGCGGCGGAACTCATGCCCCATTTTTGTTAGACTCAACGGTCAACCATGCAGTTCATTATCCATTTAACTCATTCAGCCCGACGGCCGTATTTCCCAAATTTTGGAGGCGTCATCTAATGACTATAGTGTGACACCAGTTGCAGGAGACGGATCAACCATGATAATTCAAGGGCAGCGCCAGATTAGCTTGGCGCCGACAGGCGCCAAGCCAATCTGGCACTGCCCTTGAATTATCATGGTCGACCCATCTCTTGCTGTAGTGCGTCAGGACTGAATGGGTTAATGGTATTATTATTATCCATTTAGTAGTATCCAGTTACAGAAAACTCCGGATGTATAATAACAAATGGCCAGGGAACGCACATTTTCTTGTTGTTTAGTTATATCCAAATGTGATAAGTGACGTAATTTACATAGAAAGAGTGCTACGGGGAACTTTCAAAAAGCGTTGTTATATCCAACATTTGTCATATCCGACCTTGTTACCAGCAAAGTAGACTGTTGTTTAACGCAGCTCCGTGAATCGAAATTCATAACTTAAAGCACCATTACGCCTAAATGTGAAGACACATTTCAGCATCAATTGTAATCCAGACCAAAAAGGTGACTGCCAAGCGTGTAAAATGCAAAGAAGTACCCAACGGAGAAAGAAACACGTTTAGAAAAGACGGGTACAATACAATTTATTAATATTTCGGGTAAATACCCTTTGTCAAAATAGACAAACAGAGAGATTAGCCGCTACTTATCTTCATTAGCAGAAGGAATGTGGTTTAATTGCTTAATTAAGCATCAATTGTGTTTGTTATGCCGCCTTGTCCACACACCTAATGAACTTTAACACGCAGCAAAAGCACACGCGTAATCGGACTTATTTATTCTGTGCAGCCGTTAGCGTGTCAATCTATTTTTAGCGATTTCTCGTACGGAAAGCATTGTATTTATAGAACGGAGCGGCGCCATTGTCAGACTACTTGATATACAGACGACGGGTGCTGAACTGGATTGTCCTGTGTCTAAATGAACCATAGCTAGACCTGTGTGTAGCGTCTCGTAACCATCTGTTACAGGAATGTATCTGAACAGTTACGACGGTAGTCGGCTTTTAAGGCTGCATTACAGTCCGGGAGACAGACTGACCATGATAGTTCAAGGGTGGTGTCAGAATGGCTTTGGCGCCCATAGGCGCCAAGCTATTCTGGCTTCAATCTTGAACTATCACGGTCGATCCATGTCTAGCTGTGGAGTGTCAGGGTTAACTGGGTTAAGTTAGTTAAATATTGCACATTCTCTTGAACCTTGAGCTAGGAGGGGCTTCAAATCCTTTGCTAGCAAACTAATATGGATTGTCCTCGGCATGTAAAGCAAACTTAGGCCAAAGGTGCACGTTTATAGCGTGTACATTACGAGTTTGCATTACAATTGAACCCTTACGTCTGATGTAGACTTATCGTCGACTTACGTCATTATACGGACAAGGTCATGAGGCAACACTATTAGCACGTAATGACATTACTTGATTGCACACTTCCGGAGCAAGAAATTGTGTTACTTTCTACGTCTGTTATTCGGTGATCTCCGAGGCTATTTCCTATTTTGCATCGTAGCTGTTGAAAATGACGTTCCATAGACCAGGACTGTCTTTGAGTACAACCGTACTTCTAAGCATGTCCCGAGTGGGCCATGGGATACCAGTTTGTTTAACCCTTCCCGAGATTGAAGGTCAAAGGTCATTTTGTATGCCACTGTCCTGTCGGGGACATTGCTTCATCCCTTGGCAATGTCAGTCAACAGCCGTTTTCCAATCGCAATCGTTTCTTTTTATGTTTTGTTTTGTGTGCGAGTGTGTGTGCGAGTGCGTGTGCGAGTGTGTGCGTGTGTGTGTGCGAGTGTGTGCGCGTGTGCGTGCGTTACACCCGAAGTGTGTAATTTGCTAAGTGATAGCATAGAGTGTGGTGGGGACCTTTACACAAGTGTTGTTATAACCGGCTTCGTTTTTATCCGACCTTGTTATAAGCGACTGTATATATACACAATAAACTTCAAATTTAACAAATTGCCTCTAGACCCAAACTTTTCTAAAAAAATTCGAAGTGTGATATAAGCAAAAGAAATGACTTAGATAGGGTGTGGTGCATTGGGGCCTTTGAAAAAGTGTTGTTATAAAGGTTTTTGTTACTGCTGACCTTGTTATGAGCGAATTCGGCTGTATATACTGTAACATACGCAGACTTTCAACCGGTCGCACACACAGACTCACAAACGCAACGGGCACATACACAACAACGCTAACTCTCAGTCGAACGCATTAGTGCAGTATAAACGTAAAGCTTGCTTGGTTTGGCCACGTGACCCGACACAACACCTTGTCCAAGACTATCCTCCAAGGCACTCTCGAACGAAGTCGTCGGCGAGGTCGTCAGAGAAAGAGTTGGGTCGCAAACATAAAAGAATGGACCGAACTCGAGATGTCAGACTTGCTTGCCACCGCCCAAAATAGAACTCAGTGGAGAGCACTGTCTGTTGCTGCTGCCTTTCAGTCCCCCCAACGCCCAGTTCGGGCAAGGGACTGATGATGATGATGATGAAACGTAAAGCATCATTTCTTTTTTTCCTTTGGCCCCGTTTATAGTCCTAACTAACAAAACGTGAAATAAAAAATACTCTTCACAAGATACACAATTATCAACACTAGCACATAACCCTCACATCCACACACAATATAGTAAAAGCCAGGTTAGGTAAACTGTCCTCATTATCCAACTGCTCAACTGGTGTTATCGCTCTGTATCGTTCGCACGTTCCTCCACGTCTAGCCGTGTAGTTTCTTTCGGGCGTCACGCGTTCCTGAAGCTGTCCCACGTTCCCCGAACTGTGGACGCCCTCTCGACACGCTCCTCTAACGCAGCCTCTGTTGACTTTGATGTCTTGGCACCAAGTCTCTCGCTCCCCGAGCGGTGAATGTCCTCTCACGACACGTTCCTCTAGCGGCAGCCTCTGTTGACTTTGACGTCTCGGCGTCACGTCCCTCGCTCCGCACAAGAACTCTGTACAATACAGTTTTAATGTTATAACACTTGCTTAACATACACATAATTATTGGATGATATGAGGTACATTACGTAACCTGGCTGATACAAATAAATCTACATGTTCATTCACACACTCATGCTTCACAAAACCGATTAGATTCGCAACACACCATAACTTAGTCATTACACTGAAAAAGAGTAGAACATGACGCACGCGCCACACACTGGTTGGTACATTGGATACGATTATACTTAACACACTCACGTACTACCTTCGTAAGCAATCAAGGCATGCACACATCACATTCCTTAGTTATCCATCCCGGTAAATAACTATATAGAAAAATCCCCGGTCATCTCAACAAGTTCTAAACCGACATATCTGAACCAAATCAACGCTACACAACCGAGCTAAATCTTACTAACGCATACTACCTTTATCTCACCAGCAGTCGATAATACATATAAAAAGATACCTGAAATCTAGCTTTCAGAGTCTTGGAATAGGGCTAGTGTATCCGACATACGTCCGTCCTCACTGACAGAATAGCAAGTACTAACTTCTATTGAGCTCTGTTAGACTGAGCTCCGCCACTAAAACTCCGTGCGGATCGTTTACCTCGCGATCGCACGGAACTCATGAATACACGGAATATCTGTTACAAAAATACCGCCGCTGAAAGATGTCGGCCGTCGTTGGCCCGCGCACGACCGCGTGCACGGGCCAACCGCGGCTGATGTCGGCCCCATGGCCTTTGCACACTGGGTATGTATAAATGCAGTATCCAACGACTTCTGACAGCAGGCGTCGAATTAGAAGAAAACTATCAACCGTGTGTGTCACCTGACACTATTTTCTGTAATGTCAGACACGCGTCTCTGTGAACTGATAAGAATACAGGTTTATTCAAATCAGTAATGATGGTACTGTTTTTGTGATTTTGTACTCTACGGCTTGACGGCCGTAGGGTCCAAAATCACAGACCAGCACACAAATGTTGCGGCTCAGTCATATTAGTATTGAATTACGGGCTAATAAACAGGGATCAGTTGCATGTGTGCGCTAGGTCCTGCGCCAGCCTCTACTGAAACAAGGTGCTCCGCTATAGCGGAGCACCTTGCTTAGTGGTTGGCGCAGGACTAAGCTCGCTCATGCAACTGACCACAGAAGCCTATGTAGATGTTCCCTTTCTCCATTCATTTAATAACGCCCTTTCCCCTTCCTGCCCTTCTCAAACCGTTTTACCCCCGCGGCCCCCCCCCCCCTCCTCCTCCTCCTCCCCCTTCCTTTACAATCCTTTGTCCTCTTCTTCCGCCACTGGCATACATTTCTGAGTCGATATCGGAAGTATGTATATAACGAAAATTCCTGAGTAAAGTCTGTAACGGATGCTTTGGGCGTATGCGACACATAACGATATCTCTTTTGAGATCCGCCGGTCATGTCATCATTTTCAACATCACGTGCCAATGTCAGTCCGCGTCATGTGATCCTTGCCTTGTTTCATCATCATCACGTGTGGGGGTTGGGCCATTAATCAGAAACCTGCAGTCGATTCTCACGCCATTTGGTCTCCAGAAAAGACTCTTTTTATATGAACATGTTATGGACTTCGAGCTAACGAACGTAGCTGTGACATATAGCAATGACTGAACAGCCCAGTAAGCAAACTATGGTCGGGCCGACATCGGCTGTCGTCGGCTCGCGCACAGCTGTGCGCGGGCCAATGTTGGCCCGAGGATCGTTGTCGGTCCGAGGACCGATGTCGGTCCGAGGACCGTTCGCTTACTGGAAGGGCCACGTGTGAACTTGGCCGCACCAAGCTCAACCGTAATTTGGCAGTGCCTCATAACTATGAGAGTTCTATGCTGTCTCCAAAACTGTTATGTATGTAATTTTGCTGCTGGACAATTCTCGCATTTTGGGACTTCGACATCTAGGCTCAGTTCAATCCTCGGTAGCCCCCCCCTAACCCCCGTGCCTAGTATATACGAGGTGATTCGGGGGTGGGGGTGGAGGTGAGGGGCTCACAGCTTCTCTATCGTAGCAGCTGCTAGGGATTACTTGTTGCTTTAATTTGTTGAACATCCTCGTGCACGCATGCAGCCACCGGTTCTCTTTACAGTTTCGTTTTACAATTGGCTTACGCTTGATTTTACAATGCCGGCTCAGTGAGAAAACAGTAGGTGACCCGGTGCCTCATAGTGACACACGCGTAGTTGGGACAGGGTTTAATGTCAACTCTGTCAACCGATGTGAAAACACCCTTGTTCAGTTTTCAATACTTCGCTGTGACAATGCCCAATTACATATAGACAGTGTGCAGTCCTGTATAATTTGTGACGGGCGTGGACCACACTGGTTGTCTCCCTCGATTCGCTGCGAATCGAGGGAGACAACCAGTGTGCGATATAAACTTCAATAATCTCGTCGCCTCCAATTAAGAAAAACGGATTTACGGATTTATTGTAAATGGGTGAAAAGCATAGATTGTGATGGTGTACTCCGCATATAGTGTCTTTTGCTGCTGCAGGGGTTTATGAGGGGCTTATCCATGCCCTCTGCCGTGACGTATTGCTTTTTGTGACCCGGCTGTGCAGTGGTGAGCATATGTTTAGAAAATGCAACAGCAGCAACAAGAACAACACACGTTTGTCACAATGAGTTATATTTGGTATTTTAATGTCAGAAAGATTAACACAATGCACATTTTCCTCGATTCAGACGTATGGAAGGAGTGAAAGTTTTAAACAAGATGGGATGAACCATAACCCACAAAGTCCCTTCTATGTGAGAGCTGTCCTCGCTGTCAATGGTCTCTACCTTTTGTCTTTGACCTAACTATGATGTTGAATTATCTCCTATTGAAAAAGTCTCGCAGATCTGCCAATGCGTCAGTGAGTTCTATAAGGGGCGCAGGACATACGCGTTATTGATTTATCAAAAGTCATTTACGACAGTTTTAGTTTTTATGTAATTTTATATTTTACGTGATATGAGTTTCACTTTCGCTTCATATGCTTGAGAAAAATATGACAAAACTAGAACTTCACGGTACATTTTCAGTCTTGCTATAATTTGTGTGAAAGAAGGTTGACTTTACCTAGCTACATGATATACTAAGTACACAGGTCACTTGCATGCTTTTCTGAAAGCAGGTCGATGTGTGTGTGCGTGTTAGTGCGTGCGTACGCGCGCACTCTAAACATCTCAAAGAGGCATAGATCCTCAAGCGCACTCCGGGCGCATGAGGATCTATTACTCCTGGAGATGCGCGCATGTTTGTGTGTGTGTGTGTGTGTGTGTGTGTGTGTGTGTGTGTGTGTGTGTGTGAGAGAGAGAGAGAGAGAGAGAGAGAGAGAGAGAGAGAGAGAGAGAGAGAGAGAGAGAGAGAGAGAGAGAGAGAGAGAGAGAGAGATATGATGATGATGATGATGAAATGTTTTTATTCAGGATAAAAAGTTTTAGGCATAGCAATGCTTATCTTCCAAACTGTCCTGCTACTCTACACATATAAAAATACATCAGACGATACAGCAAAAGATAAAACATATATAAGTAAAAAGACCCATTAACCTCCCCTCCCACCATAAAAAAATATAATAATAATAAAAAAATACAAAAAAATTAAAACAATATATATATACTGGTATGAACCTGACATGTTAATGCAGACAGTCGAACTATTACATAATCTGCAGCAATCTGCTGTGTTGGAGCAACATACTAAGCAGAAAGATAGAACATTCACCGGCATCGACAGCAGATATTTATGGACGCGAGCTCTGAAGATAGATAATTTGTGTCATATTATTTACTTGAACTTTTGTATATAGCTATTTTGGAGAAAGACATTGGCTGAGTTTGTTAGCCAGCTTTGTATCCTTGCAACTTCTTTTGTAAAAATTAATTCTTTTCAGAAAAAAATTAAAACACTAAAAGATCTCTCTCGCTCTCGCTCGCGCTCTCGCGCTCTCTCGCGCTCGCTCTCGCTCTCTCTCGCTCTCTGTCTCGCTCTCTCTGTCTCGCTCTCTCTCGCTCTCTCTCTCTCTCGCTCTCTCTCTCGCTCTCTCTCTCTCGCTCTCGCTCTCTCTCTCTCGCTCTCTCTCTCTCGCTCTCTCTCTCACACACACACACGGTTGTTTATTAATTAACAATTAAAATTACGGGCTCTAATCTGGGTCCACCGACTTTCTATAAACGGTTGTTTATGTCTCATTGCACTTACAATATGCTCGGAGGCTCTCTTAGCCACCCACTTAAGAAATTATTTTGCCAAGTTTCCAGCTTGTTTGTACAGAAATATCGATGGTTCTCTTGTTTACATACATTACATATGTATACATACATACATGGTATTTCTACAGCAGAACCTGTTTTGAGCGACCACCATTGTAAGCGATCACCTGTCATTAAAGACCATCATTTAGGTGGCTGTAGCTTTGACTAGCCACCTAAATGGTGATCTTTAATGACCGGTGACACTTTTGCCCTGTAAGACTTCCCTTGAGTGAACACCTTGTTTTAAAGACCATTTTTTTCTTGCACAGAAATGTCTAGGTTCCACTGTATAAACGCTGTGTCCTACAGCGTTCCTGTCCCTTTCTGCATAGTACGTGTAGTCTATTTATTAGGGGCCTCTCCTTTACACTGTGGTACAGAACTTCTCTTGAGCAAACAAGGTTTACTACATCCTTAATAAATACGGTTTAAGTAGACCCGCCTGTCGTGAGCAAACAAGTTTTGCTTGACCTTAGTGTGTATCTGTACACAACTACATACAGAGACTGGCTTTTTTCTGTTTTCGCTGCGGATGGATCGACCATGATAGTTCAAGGGTGGTGCCCGATAAACTTGGCGCCTTTCTAGGCGCCAAGCTTATCGGGCACGACCCTTGAACTACCATGGTCGATCACCTCCTTTAAACTGTGCTTAAATAGCTTTACATTTGAGGCTTTAGTGTTGGCAACTTTTCAAATTAAATAAATGCCACACAAAGAGTTCCTTACATCTCACTTGAGCTATTCCGGTCGATCAGTGGAGCGTGGAGCTTCTAAGATGACACTAAATAGCTCGTATTTTGTGAAATAAATACTACACATAGTTAGAAGTCCACGCAGAGTTTATGTAGTAGAACAGTGTTAGGATTTAGGATTGTATGTTTAAGCTTATAGGCTGACAGGTTGGGATATTTTGTGAAGCATTTCTCTTTAAAGAATGGCCGTAGAAAGTTAAACAGTAGCACAGTGTCATGTTGCGTTCATCTTTGCGCATTGTGCCTGTAAGATTTAAATAGACGTTGCTGAGAGTTCTGACACTTTACTCAATGGTGAAGTCTTTCGTAAAGATGACCTCAGAAATGTGTGTTTAGTCTTTGCACTACATGCGTCATTTCAAATATTTGCATTGTGCACGTCACTTTGAAGTACCGTTACGCATAAATCTGAAGACACATTTCAGCATAATTTGTGTTTGTTATGCCTTGTCGACACAGTCATAATGAACTTTAACAGCAGTTTGGACACGCAGCAAAAGCACACGCGTAATCGCACTTATTTATTCTGCTCAGGCGTTAGCGCGTCAGTCTATTTTTAGCTGTTTCTCGCACTGAAAGCGTTGCATTTCTAGAACGGAATGAAATCATTGTCAGGTTACTTGATATAGAGACATGTGCTGAACTATATTGTCCTGTGACCAAATGAACCATAACTAGACCTGTGTGTAGCGTTTCGTAACCATCCGTTACAGAAGTGTATCTTTGAACAGTTACGGCGGTAGTGGGCCTTCAAACATTCCTTTTAAATCAATATATCTCTCATACAAAAAGGAGAACTTTATATAGGTGTTGAACCCATTACTGCCAATGGACTCAGATCGTGTTTCTGCAATCTGTGTTAATTCAATGTAACAAGAGCTCCACAGAATCATTTGACGCATTGAAGAAGTTAGTTCTTACCACAGGAGGGCGTTAGTTATTGGGATCAGTAGTATGAGTGAGCTTAGTCCTGCGCCAGCCACTAAGCAAGGAGCACCTTGCTTAGTGGCTGGCGCAGGACTGTATGAGATCACCCATGCAACTGGCTCCTAATGTTTAGCGCCGCGCAGGCTACTACAGTCATCTCACGGCGGTCCACAGGGATGTAAAAGGCAGTTAGTTTATTTCTGCGAAAGGCGAGATTATCATTGCATTACGATAGAAATCTTGCTTTTCACAAAATGGACATATTGCCTTTTACCTTCCTCGGCAGGGTTATCGTCCGAACTGTTAACTGCTTTTTATTCTTTTATTCTGATTCTTGATCTTACGTGACAGGGAAGTGGATGCAAGTTGTTGGGAAGGGATGGGGTGGGTTAAAGTAGTGTATGATTGTGCGTATGTCTGAGAGAGAGAGTGTGCTGTTGTGCATGCACAGTGAGTCCAGCGTTTCCCTGGAGAACCGCGTTGTACAAGAGCTATTTATTATAGTCACTCTGCCGTTTGTGCCCGTCACTGAAGTGATCGGAAATTGACCCATTCCCTGCCAACGTAGCTACATTTTGTTTATGAAACATGTGTTCGTTCAACGACCGAAAGCCACAACCCTTCCAAGAAAAATGGATACAAATTGGTCTCAGCAAGAGGCCTAGATCCTCGTGAGCCCCCGCAGTCGCGGGGGCTCACGTGGATCTATGCCTCTTGCAGTTAGATGGCGTTCACCTTTTCTCGGCAGTGAAGGGGTTAAGTGATGCGGCACCTCTCGAAAGAATTAAGCACTGATGCGCAAAAACGGAGATGTGTCGACCATGGCTCAAGAATACGTGTATGTCTGCCGGACCGCACGACAATGCTAAGGAAATAACTCTCTAATCATACAATGTCCCAAGGAAGAACCCGATGTGCAAAAGGAACTCGGGCCGACATCGGCCGCGCACGGCCGTGCGCGGGCCAAGGGCGGCCGATGGTCGGCCCGAAGGCCTTTGCGCACTGGGAATCGGCTTTTGGGTTCCTGCTGCACGGTTTCGTCGTAAACACTACCACCAACTGATCACCCTCCCCCCCCCCTCCCCCTCCCCCCTCCGCCCCCCCTCCCCCCTCCGCCCCCCTCCCCCCCCCCCCCCATTTACAGCAACAGAACGCCAGGGAACGCAAATGTGTTGTTATATCCGAAATGTATTGAGTATAGCAGAGCGATTTACAAAACGTGTAGTGAGAACGTTTGGAAAAAAACCAACAACCCCAAAACAGCGTGTTATAAATACAGCCAAATTTTGTTGTATCCGAATGTTATAGACGATGTCTCTATAAGCGAAATCAATTACGTTTACTGTGAAAGATTATTTGGAGCGTGTCATTTTTCTCCTTTCAGCTGGATAGTGACGACGCTACTTCGCTCTGAAACATCTTTACAATAAAGAGCAGTATTTAAAGAATGTTTTTGTTGGGTGCAGTGAATAGCTACCTGACGTTGCCATGGTAGCGGGCGACAAATTCAATAACACCTACTACTGCTGCTGTGCTTCAGGTTTCAGCTGCGACTCGGCGCGGTATCCTTGGATAAACTGGTTTTAGGATTTAACCCATTAACTACTCTGATACCAGTGGACGCAGATTGTGTGTCTGAAATTTTGTAAATTCATCATCAAAGATCCCTTATGTCAGTGGAACATGGATGCAAAGTGGTGTCAGCAAGAGGCGTAGATCTTCATGAGTCCTCGCAACTGCAGGGTTTCATGAGGATCTGTACATATTGCAGTTAGGTGTTGGGGTTCAGTTTATACGGGCGGTGAAAGGGTTAACTCTTTCGAGACGTGCCGCATCCAGATTCGCGGCTTTACGTCGCGAATCCGGATGCGGCACGTCTCGAAAGAATTAAGCACTGATGCACACAAATGGAGATGTATCGACCGTGATAGTTCAAGGGTGGTAGTAGAATAGCTTGGCGCCTCCGGCGCCAAGCTATTCTGCCACCACCCTTGAACTATCCTAGTTCATCTGTCTCCTGAAATGCATTGCAGTCTTCTGAGAACGAATAAAAAAAAAAAAAAAGTGAGCTGTCGACCTTAACCCGCCTGACTATAAAAAGCGAACATCATTAAACTGCGAAAGGCAAACGCTGTGTAGCCATTTTCCTTGCACGGTTGGGATTTTTCGGCCTTGAATTAACACAGTCTGCGACTACTGGCAGTGAAGAGATTAATAATAATAATAGTAAAAATAATAATAATAGTAGTAATAATAATATCAATAATAATAACCGTCATTATGTTGGCGCGTTACCATATTCTGCGATTGGCTCAATAATAATAATAATAATAATAATAATAATAATAATAATAATAATAATACCGTTTATTATATTGGCGCTTAACCCAATTCTGCAAATCGGCTCAAAGCGCCGCGAACATGAGTCACACGCATTCACTCTGAAGACAAACACAGTACAAGTACAAACACAGGACATTCACGTGGTGCGAAGGGTCAGCTCAGCTATTGAAGCCGGTTTCGGAAATTTTGAGTGCTTGTATTTCAGTGAAATGTATAAAGTGGCCCGAAACCGGTACCAAAGTGGAGGGGGAGGAAGGGAAGGAAGGTTCGCCCGAATTAACGGTGACAGTTACTTGAGGAGAAAATCCGACTTCGGAACCGGGTATCGAACCTCGAACCTTCAGCACTGACGGCGGACGTATAGGGGCCTGACGATGGTGCTTTGACTTAATGCAAATAGCGCGCACGCGGTGGCCCAGCGGATTTGCATTTAGTCAATGCACCATTGTCAGGCCTCTATGGGCAGACGCTTTACCACTGACCGCCCCAAAGGTTCAATGCAAACACGTAAATCGAGTTCAGGACAGTCAAGGCACACATCGGAGGCAACAAAGTTGTTTTCCCGGTTGTGCCCCAGTTCTTCAATGCGTGCTCCCCCCCCCCCTCTCTCTCTCATTGTGTGTGTGTGTGTGTGTGTGTGTGTGTGTGTGTGTGTGCGTGCGTGCGTGCGTGAGCTAAATTAGCCTTTTGATGACCACGTTTAGCCTTTCCATTTTAATTATGTTTATATAATTATTACGCGCGTGTGAGTGTTGTGTGAATTCGTGTGCAAGGACATGATTGAAAAAAAGGTCCGTGTACCTAATCATTAATTTTATCCTTGAGAAAATAAAGTTTCATTTCATTTCATTTTGCTACCTTATGAGCCAGAAATAACATCGGCAAAACAGGTCCTGCTATTATTTGACAAACCAACATTGGTACCGTCTTACCGGTGTTATATCACATTTGAAACGCATTCATGTAACCTCAGTGTTTAATGCAGTTTGTGTGTTTGTGTGTCAGTGTGTGTTGTGTGGTGTGTGTGTCTGTTTGTGTGTGTGTGTGCCTGCGAGAGAGAGAGAGAGAGAGAGAGAGAGAGAGAGAGAGAGAGAGAGAGAGAGAGAGACAGACAGACAGACAGACAGACAGACAGACAGACAGACAGGACAGACAGAGAGTGTGTATGTGTGTGTGCGCCCTAGTGATACTGTTGTTTCTATATGTAATGCTACTATGAGACGTTTATCTTTTTTGCGTGTGAAATGTTTGTATGTAAGTAGTTATTTTAGTAAAAAAAAATTCTATTCTATTTTGTAGAGTGTAGCAACGGCAACTTGGTAAAATATCGATCATTTTCTGTTAAACTATTTACCCTTGAAAAATAAAGTTGTATCATCATCATCTCTCTCCACCCATCTCCCCCCTCCTCCCCCCTTTACCGTTAAAAAATAAAGTCTCAATCATCATCATAATCATCATTATAATCATCATAATCTCCCCCCCCCTTCCTCTTTACCGTTGAAAAATAAAGTTTCATCATCATCATCATCATCATCATCATATCTCTCTCCCTCCCCCACCCCCTTCCCGCCTTCCCGGTTTAACCGGTTTAACATGGCGCACACCTCGACCCACAGCTTTTGTTTCTACACATTTCTTTCTTTTCTTTCTGCCCAACATCTTCAATGCCTTCTCGCACTTCTCTTCTTTTCAGAGGACTTGAAAGTTTACTCCTCGCGATGGTCTAACAATTATTTTTAAACTCCTTGCGCCCTGAGGACGAAATCATCCTCTAAGGTCTGTATCACAGTTCTGGAGACAGGTCGACCACGATATTTCAAGGTCGGTGTTAGAATAGCTTGGCGCCTAGAAGCGCCAAGCTATTCTGACACCGACCTTAAAATATCATGGTCGATTCACATCCTGTCGTCGTCTTTCAGGGCTTTATAGGTCAACACGTACACGCATAAGTTCGCAGTTAACAGGACTCGCCATGACGTCTACCCTCAATCCACACCCGCCACCTATTCCGAAGATCAGCGAACAGTCAGGAGGGACTGAAATGGGTCGGTCACTTTTCGATCTCAGTTAACTTGATACATGTACTTTAAATCTGAAAGCGATCGATCGCTGGATCTACAGACAGTGTAAAAACCGTGGTCACGTAAGGCAGTTGTGGAAGAGGCTCGGCGTATTTGTGTGCTGGTCTGTGATTTTGGACTTTACGGCTTTCAGTCGTCTTTCAGGGCTTTTATAGGTCAACACGTACACACCTAAGTTCGCAGCTTTGTTTTCACACGAACCGCAAAGTAGCACTAGGCCTCGAAAACGAGTGAAATAATAAGGAAACGCAAATAATTCACACCCAGCGTTGACTTTCCGTTTTCGGAAGGCTTAACCCCTTAAATGCAATGGGGCAAGGCCGTATGCCACCCAACTGCAAGAGACACAAACCCTCATGAGCCCCCGCAGTCGCGGGGGCTCATGAGGGTTTGTGTCTCTTGTTAGTCCTGTGTTTTCTATGCCCAAGTTTGCTGTTGTTGTGGGGGGTCCATTTTACATCTGAGTTTTCGTGCAAATTTCGTCCAGTCTGCAGAGGTTTCAGACTGCTTAATTCGTAAATGCTGTCAGCGAAGGGGTTAACCGATAAAGTCGGACGTAGTAACCAGACGTGGTTAGATGGATTGGACATGATGTTAACCGATAAAGTCGGACGTAGTAACCAGACGTGGTTAGATGGATTGGACATGATGTTAACCGATAAAGTCGGACGTAGTAACCAGACGTGGTTAGATGGATTGGACATGATGTTAACCGATAAAGGCGGACGTAGTAACCAGACGTGGTTAGATGGATTGGACATGATGTTAACCGATAAAGGCGGACGTAGTAACCAGACGTGGTTAGATGGATTGGACATGATGTTTCAGAGAAGAACCCGACGGAGGAAGAAACACGCATAGAATAGACAGTTACAACACAAATTATTAATATTTCGATTTTTTTTCTCCTCCCAAAATAGACAAAACTTTACAATTTAGTCGCTACATAAGATAGTTTGACCTTGCTTCATCAATGAAACGAAAAGTTTAACGACCAAATTGTATGTTTGTTTGTTTGTCTATTTTGAAAAAAGACGAAAGACGAAATAGTAATAAATTGTGTTGAAACTGTCTTTTCGAAGCGTGTTTCTTTCTACGTTGGGTTTTTCTCTGCATTTTACACGCTTGGCAGTCACTTGGTCTGAGATATTTCAGCATATTTTGTCATTCATAGGGTTTGTGGCATGCTTTGTAAAACTTGGTGTTTTGAACGCTACATTTTCCCATCTCACAAATCAAAAGCACTAAATTTGAGCTGCCATGGTCTGTTCGTCCACTCTATTCTATTTTGGGGCGGTCCGTGGCGCAGTGGTTAAGGCGCCTGCCACCAATGCCAAAGGTGCGCGGTTCGATACCGGGTTCCGGCGTTGGACTTTTCTCCTCTGGTAAGTGTCACCGTTAATTCGGGCGGACCGTCGGGGGTTCTTTCTCCGGGTACTCCGGTTCTTCCACCCCCCCCCCCCTCCACTTTGGTACCGGTCTCAGGCCACTTTACAAATTTGAAATACAAGCGATCAAAAATCTCTGTAACTAAAGTAGCTGACTGGCCCTTCGTTTGTCTTGTACTGTGTTTGTCTTAAATGGCGTAAAATCCGTGTCTGTTTCGTGAGTGTGTTGGGTTTCAGGCGCGGCGCTTTGAGTCGATTTCCCAAAAACTGAGAAAAAGCGCCTATATAATAACGGTATTATTATTATTATTCACTTGTAGTGGAATTTCGTTTAAAGTGAATAAACACTTGGCTCTGATTGTGAAAGTAAGTTTCATCACTCCCCTCCCGTTTTTCGCAGGTATCCCCCGCTCCTAGTAAGGAAAAAGTCCTCGGTCCCTCGTCGGCCGTCACTGGCCCGCGCACGACTCTAGGCGGGCCGGCGACAGCCCGGACACGGGCCCCAGGGCTTTGTGTTTACTTCGTCGGAGCATAGTGTCGTATCTACAGTCTAAACCCAAGGTGTCATCTTTAGGCGAAATAGGGAAGAGGTAAATGAGACAGACTATTCGGCAAGAGGCATATATTCTCATGAGCCCCGATGTCGCAGGGGCTCATGAGAATGAATCTATGCCTCTTGCAGGGTGAAGGTTCGTATGAGGAAACAGTTCAGTCTCTCATTGTTATTCGGGGAGTGTCTTTGAGTGGCTGTGGGGCAGTCAGTTTGGTCCACTTTTAAATATTAGATTTGGTATTAGGATTTTTAAAAAATTATTTTGTTTATTGTTTTACAACCAGTATTTACTTTAAAGTACACTTTGGAGTTCAGATCCGATCAGTTTTTTCAAGATGCAATATCCACCCATACGCACTCCACCGCAACTATCAGATCGTGTCCCTGAGCTACTTTCGATATCGTTTTAATATTACTGGTAACTCAGGACACGCTCCATGTTATTATTAGTAAGCCACTCATGTTCTTTCTAAGTCTGCCTACGTCTTTTTCGCCGAGCGGTATCGCCAGTAACAACAAAGAGATTACAAATACGTTTAATTTGGATGTATCTTGCGTTGCAACTAAGAAACTTAGAAAATATCTATGTTAATGTTAAAACAAAACAAAACAAAACAAAACAAAACAAACAACGAAAAAACTAACCAAACGAAACTTGCTCAATCGACCAAATGGATGATATTCTACGAAGTTCCTCCGAACTTCACGAACATCAATTCAAAAGTTGGCTGAATGGAAGCCAAGGATATGCATGTAATACCTTTCGCGAGTGGACGTGACTGTAAGCAAACAATTACAATTTAACCAGGCTGATGAATGCTAGGTGTGTGTAAAGCCACAGTGCAGTGGGTCGGTTGGTGGTGATCCTGTTGCCATTGTCACTGTACGTGCTAGATCTGTTGACAGCTTACCTGTTGGGTTAACTCATTCTACCCCAGACACACCACAGCACGATATCAACTATATGATGAACCAAATATGCGTACTAAAACACAAGTGAAGATCGAGAAAAGTGAATATAATCCGTAAGCTACTGAATCTCCCCAGCGGGATCACGAGCGACAAGTTTGAATCAAACTAAAGTTTTCGCACACTAGACACTCACAGCACAAGGCTCCTTTAACTAGCAACGTTTCAGAATAAACAAGGCTCCTTTAACTAGCAATGTTTCAGAATAAACAAGGCTCCTTTAACTAGCAACGTTTCAGAACAAACAATATCAAGTATACAAATGAAGCAAATGTCCTTAACATGACTGAAAGTTGAATAAACTCAATATAGTTCACGTCACTGGACCTTCTCGCCGGAAGCACAACCGTTAAGCTCAGCTCAGCTCGATGCTCTTGCTTCTGCGATAAGGTCTTAAGTAACACTGGATGCTTTTAAATAATACATTCTCTCAAAAACGTTCCGTTACTGTGACAAAGCTCCTCTCACAATACTGTCACAACGAGGAGATGAAATAAATTTCACAATGTTCTTTACAACATTATACGCAAACAAAACTTTGCTTAAACAGGTTAGAAATAATTAAACGGGACGACACGACCTGACTAAACACTCGCAAAGGCACCCAGGTTCGGCGTCGTAGCTCCACAAGGCGGAGTGACAGTCAGCCTCCACTCTCAGTACACCATTGGATTAGATTAGGAACCAGATTTGGATGCACTAAAACACAGGTGCAAAAATACACACATAAATAACTAACAAAAGAAACAAAATAATCACATCACCCTTCCCGCGACTTCTATATTCCCTTCACCTCTCTCCCGCAACAATTCCAACTCGACAGAATACATATTTACACGTCACCACATGACTCAGTTCCGATATTTACACTCCTACGCTAAATAGTGGAATGGCCTTAGTCGCCTGCTCGGCGTTTAACCCCAATAACTAATTCGACGCCAACTACCACAAAATACAACAGATGGCAACATTCACTTCTACATTCTATTCTTACACTTGCCCCCCCCCCCCCCCAATATACACTAGCCAAAATAATAATAATAGAACAAGCAACACAAACAACCCCCTCCCCCCCCCCCCCCCAAGCAAATAGACACTAAAGAATTGTTGCGTGTACTTACTGCCATCCGTGAAGACGCCCCGGCTAGGACGAAGACAAACAAGGACAAGACAAGCCAGGGGTAAAGTCGTCGCAGCTCTTCTTTCTCGTCTTAGGACACCGACTCCCGGGTTCGACCAGGGCCGTCTCGTAGGGCCGTCACAGAGGGACGACACAGCTATTTGAGGCTGGCGGCTAATGGAAAACCACGCCCGCGCAAACCCCCCTCAGAGACTACGTTGAAAAGATGACTGCTCTCGTTCGCAGCTGGAATGCGACTAACTAGTAATTTCGTTATCGTACGTATTGCAAAAGGCGCTCAGTAAATCGAGCGGTGAAAGTTCACGTGAAACAAGCACCACCCGATAGCGTTCAGACTGAGCGATCCCGTGTGTAACGCCGATATGTAAACTCTCGCACGGCAGCAAATACTCGTGTACAGGCCAAATACTAGACACCTATGCTATCGCTACCCGGTGACTAACTAAACCCTGTCACCCCTCTAAACTTACTCCCCTACAAAAATAGACGAAAAAAACCGTGACACCCTAATAGAACTCACTGACGCATTGACAGATCTGCGAGAGACTTTTTCAATAGGAGATAATTCAACATCAGATTCAGGTCATAGACAAAAGGTAGATACCATTGACAGCGAGGACAGCTCTCATATAGAAGGGACTTTGTGGGTTATGGTTCATCCCATCTTGTTCAAACCTGCCGTTGCTATAAAACTACGAGACAACATACATAAACCTAAGTATATAAATGTACGTGTATATGAAACTAAAACATTGTGTACTTAGGGAAAGAAAGTCCCATGATGATCTGACACTCCTAAACACACACACACACACACACACACACACACACACACACACACACACACACACACACACACACACACACACCATCACACACACACACACACACACACACACACACACACACACACACACACGCACGCTCGCGCGCGCACTCACGCACACACACACGCACGCACGCACGCACACACACACAGAGTTTATAACTGGGAGCAAACGTAATCAGATTTACAAGGCAGTATATATTTCACAACCTAATGATTACGACTGCTTCAAGAAGTACTTAAAAAGACTGATTTTGAAACGGGCTAGAGAGGAAGCGGATTTCACATAATCAGGAAGCACGTTCTAAGTCTGCGTTCCCGAGAATGACAAACTAGATTTGTATATATTTTGACGAGGATTTCTTCTATTGTGAGTCGTGGTTCGGGAAGGATTAACTTTGCCGCCCTTCTGTGTAACGAGTTGAATCTCTTCACGTGGACTTGACTGCAGCCAGTCCACACCGTTGACGCGTAATCAATATGAGAACGTATGTGAGCGTTATAGAATAGTTTGCGCGTGTCCGAGTCGGTGTATTATTTCAATTTGGAGAACAGAAAAAGATTTTTGGCTACCGTTTTCAATGAAGTGTCCGTATGAGCCTTCCACTTAAGCTGACTGTCAATTGTAAACCCTGGTAGGAGGTGTTCATTAACTTGTTCTATTTGACTGCCCTTTAATAAAAGGTTAAGTAACAGGGGTGCTAAGTGCTAACTGGTGTTTTTGACGAGTGGCGCTTATCATAGATTTGGTTTTAATTGGATGAACAATCATGTAATTACGGTGACACCATTCTGACACCTCGTCAAGACTATGCTGCAAGTTGGCAGAAATTACTTGTATATCTTTGTTAGTTATATGAATGGAAGTGTCATCAGCAAAAAGATCACATTGTACGTTCTTGCAAGTGAAATGAAAGAGGCAGGTCATTGATGAATAGACAAAATAATACGGGACCACGCACGGATCCTTGGGGAACTCCACAATTTATATCTTTTAGAGAAGAGTAAAATCTATTCACTAGAACTTTCTGTTTATGATCGGATAAGTATGATCTAAAACTACTTCTATGTTATGTTGCCATAAACGAAAGGGAACAAGGGATTTAACTGTCTGTTTGTCCAGACTTGAGTGATTTTGCTTGCTATGTGGGCCGTACCGTACGTTTACACCCTTCTCTGCCAGTGGACACAGATTGTGTTTTTGAAATCACTGTGAATGCAGCGTCCACCTCTCCCGCCACGTCAAGAGCACATGAATGCAAAGTGGCTTTAGCAAGAGGCAATGATCCTCATGAGCCCCCGCAAATGCGGGGGCTTATGCGGATTTATATCTCTTGCAGTTGGGTAATGTTTAGTTTTTTTGCCAGTGAACGGGTTTATATATATTTCCTTTTCTTTTTTTCTGCTTCAGGGCATTTTTCAGCTAACTTTCTTTCGCCGAAAACGATATCCTTGAGCAAGAACTGCATTGTCCCGGCTGACGCAACACTTCCGAAGTCAAACGCCGTACAAGATACCCCAGAATACTATACCATACTTCATTACATCTCATCACTAATTTCAACCAACCATTATGGGTTTTGCAATGCCTCACGTGGCTGTGCTCGCCGCCGCAGCTTGTATGGTCGTCGCTGAGGTCTTCCAGATAGTGGGAGTCGCTGCAGCGGGGTGGGTGAGCTTTGAAACAATCGCCGGAAAAGGAAGCAGTGGACTGTGGAAAATCTGCGCAAGCGCGTTCGGCAGTACCGTCTGCGCTGATTGGCCGGAGGCGCCGTGTGAGTATACTGACAAACTTTAACCCTTTGGCTGCCTCCAGCAGGCATCACCGCGACAAAAATGCGCTACCGACAGCCAAAGGGTTAAAAACACGAAAAATGTTGCACAGGTATCAGCGAGCAAATAACCAGTATAATAACAAAACAGTAATATATAGTGTTCTTGTTGTTCACTTTAGATATTGCGCCTATTGTCTAACGATACCTTCATAAAACAGACTGACAGAGTAATTACCTTTGGTTGTCAGACTGCACACTGGGTTAAATCAGCAAAGAGAAATGAGCTTTACTGAACACAGCAAGTAGTATTTTCTTCTTGAATACAAAAGTCACGCGTGGAGTGCTTCTGATTTTCTAAAATGACTCAAATAAATACAACCACTTGAAAACGAAAAACAAAATCAATTTTTTTAAAACTCTTTCTACCCCAGACACACCACAACAAGATAAGGATCGACCATGATAGTTCAAGGGTGATGCCAGAATAGCTTGGCGCCTATGAGCGCCAAGCGATTCTGGCATCACCCTTGAACTATCATGGTCGATCTGCGTCCTGCACTGCAATGCAGTCTTCAGAGGACAAGGGCAAAAGTTAAGGATTTCGGTGTTGGGGTAGAATGAGTTAATAATCAGATTTTCCGCAGTGTGCTCTTGAGCTCTCACGGCCGAATGTTGTTTATTTTTTTTTCTCGGCGGTGAAGAGGTTAACCTGTTTCCGTTTTCGTCTACAGCGTGGCTGGAAGCTGTTCGCGCCTTTGGAATTCTGGGTATTTTTGCCATGGCCTTGGCCTTGGCTTGCGTCCTTCCGCTGGCGTTCATGGGAGACAAGAAGATCTTTGGTTTGATCGCTCCTATTGCTGCGGCCGCCGGGGGTAGGTTGATGTTTAAACAAGATGTGTGCTGGTCTGTGATTTTTGACCTTATGCTTCAAAGCCGTAAGGTCCAAAATCACAGACCCTCACACACGTTGCGAGGAAGTGTGGTATTTGCTGTTGGTTGTTTTTCTTTGTTAGTAGTTCGTTCTACTTCGGTCGGTTAGTTTTTTTTAAAAAGTATGCATTGATAGATTGTGTGTGTGCGTGTGTGCGTGCGTGCGTGTGTGTGTGTGTGTGTGTGTGTGTGTGTGTGTGTGTGTGTGTGTGTGTGTGTGTGTGCGTGTGCGCGTGTGTATGTGTGTGCCAGTCTTCCTGTCTGCCTGTGTGTCTGTGTCTGTTTTGTTGTTTTTGCAAATTTTGAGCTGGTACTTAATTTAATCGTTGGTTCGTTTGTTTGTTTATTTATTTATTTGTTGGTTGGCTTGTTGACTGGGTGTTTAACTGCCTGTCTGATTAGTAGATTGGTAGGTTTGTTCACTGGTTGACTAGTTGCTTGGCTGATTAGATGCTTGGCAGGTTGGTCGGCTGACTGTCTGGTTGGTCGGTTAGTTGATTGGTTGGTTGGTTTATTCGTTCGATTGTTTGTTTGTTTGCAGCCTTGCTTGATGACTGCAGTTACCTCTAGTGGGGGGGGGGGGGGGGATTCAACTTTTCGTTTGGGACCGTCAACCTCATACAAAAGGCCTCCCTAGTCCTTGCTAGACCTTAATTGCTTCCAGAGGCCGAAAAATCGAAGGAGAGGAGGCGCGTGCGTGTTAAGACTCTCACCATTCGGCAAAATATCAAACAACGGGAGGGGCGGGGGGGGGGGGGGGGAGTTCAAACACCGCAAAAAGGGACTTTGTTATAGCATTTTAAAGAATTTTTGGGATAGGGGGGGTGGGTGGGGTGGGGTGGAGGGGTGTTCCGGAACCCCCCCCCCCCCCCCCATCTCCGATCCACCCCTGTGACTGTCTGTTTGTGTCTTCACCAGTCCTATACGTTGCTTCCATCACTTGTTCCAGGGGCGTGTGCCATGATCGAATTCGCTGTGTACGCTGATAACGTCAGTGTCAAGGGGGACGGAGTGCACTACGACTACTGTTTTGGTCTCACTATAGTCGCCTGCATTTTGTGTTTCGCTGCAGCTGTCTTGTTCTTCCTGGGACGTAGAATGGGTTAAATAGTTTACATTCGCGTTTCGTGTACTTGACGAAATGGGGTTAAAGGGCGATTTCATCAGGAGTTAAAACGTCAACTTATGAAAAGTCCACGTCGTTGTGGCTGTGTTGTTTTCCTAGGGGCATGGAAAGGGTTATGGGAAGCGTATGTCATTTTGGCGTTAAAAAGGTTAACCTCCTTGTGCTTCAGCCACCGGTACTGTTTACAGTATCGGCAGATGATGCACAAAGGGGTTAAACTTAAAGGTAAACGTACCAAGCGATCTTAACCCATTCAGCCCTGACGCACTACCATGATAATTCAAGGGTAGTGCGAGATTAGCTTGGCGCGTGTCGGCGCCAAGCTAATTTGGTACTGACCTTGAAATATCATGGTCGATCCATCTCCTGCAACTGGTGCATAGTCATTAGATGACGCTTCCAAAATTTGGGAAATACGGCCGTCGGGCTGAATTAGTTAAATACAAGTGCCGTTTTGAAAAAGTTTTAGAATGCATCATAGTTTTTTTCTACACATAGGAAGAAGACCGTAATTATGTACAACATATTTTTTGTCAATTTCGTTCCTGCACGCCTAACTAAAAGAAACGAAAGACTATGACAGCTCAGGGACAGTTACTAATTCACACTGGTTACCTCCATCGATCCGCTACGCACGAATGTGCGTGGCGGATCGATGGAGATAACCAGTGTGTGCCTGAGTAGCGTGATGATACCGGCCAAGCTCTAAACGATCTCTGGCCTTGACAATGTTACAACCATACACGCCAGCTCATACTGCTATTGTCCTTATCTGTGTTTTTTAAGTGAATCATTTTGTATGATACGTGAATCGTGGTGCGATATGTGCATTTTGTTCCCCATGACTAATATGCATCAGCATTTATTTTTCATTCAAATTATCAACGTCAATCATATCTTCATTTTAATTTACCTGCATTAATTGTTTTGGTATCTACATTTATATATACACTGTACACTCTTTTACCTTTAACAGCTTTTCTGTATCTGTTTCTGTTAATACGCATAATAATAATGCATTTGTAAAGTGATATTTAAAGAGCGTAACTTTTGAATTTCTATGCTCATCCAAAATATGTCTATTTTGACATATCTTAAAGGCCCACTACCGCCGTAACTGTTCCAAAGATACACTTGTGTAACAGGTGGTTTACGAAACGCTGCACAGGTCTGTTTATGATTCATCTGGACACAGGAGAATCTAGTTCAGCGCACGTCGTCTTTATGTCAAGTAACCTGGCAATGACTCCACTCCGTTCTAGAAATACAATGCTTTCAGTACGAGAAACAACTAGCTAAAAGTAGATTTACACGCTACAGACAGCGCAGAATAAATGAGTGCGATTACGCGTGTGCTTTTGCTGCGTGCCCCAACTGCTTATAAAGTCCATTAGGTGTGTCGACAAGGCATAACAAAGACAATTGGTGCTGAAATATGTCTTCAGATTTATGTGTATTGGTACTTTAATGAAAATATTTGACGTTTTGGCGACAGTTGTTAGATTTAAGAAATATTTTTTGGAGTAAAGCATGTCCCTTGACGTGAACCGCCCCTGCCCCTCTCCCTCATCCCCCCTCCCCCTTAAATATGTTAATAAGATCGTGTGCTCTTTAGAACCCGGCATTATTAGTATAGATATACTTGGTCCTAAAGCATAAAACAGCTTGAACAGATTTCAGCATTGGGGTTGTCTTACTGCCAAATCATCACAACGCGATGACCTCCTAATTGCTGACAAACCTCAGCGTCCGAATGCAAGCGCCATAGATCCTCATGAGCCTCCGCAGCCGCGGAGGCTCATGAGGATCTATGCCTCTTGCTCACCTTTTTCGTGTATGTGTGCCTCAGACAGAGGGACGGGTTATCTCGCTTTTAATCTGCATTGATTTCAAACTTCAATCTCTGTAAAGTTGCTTGCAATGAAAATCTTGAACTTAAAGGGACCCAAAGCGCGGCACTATATCTTACTTTTGAGAATGGTAGAAATGACGTCACATTTTGTCTTGCAATACCAAATCGTGGTTGAACTGCTGCTCAGATTTAAAGAAACCTTTCAACCAGCCGATCCGAGTACTGCTGTTGGCTACACGAGTAAGTCCCAGAGGTTATCGTGAATTTTAGTCTCCTTTATACTTTTATGAACTGAATGTCAGCATAAGCTGTTTTAGAGTAAATTGCTCTTTCAATTACACTTTTTCACATTTGTTTTCTTGTATACACTTTTACTTTTAAAAAACTTTTGTCTTCTACTTGTATACATGTTTACATTTTTCTTCATCTTGTATATATTTTGGTATACGTTTGTTATTATGTGTATGCTGCACTGTGAATCTGGATCTTACGGCGAAGAGCAGTTAGATCCACAACCACAGAACAGCACCCATATTTTGTTTATCACATTTATCATGTGATTGAAATATATTTTATTCTACTTTCATGTCGTATTCTTCGTAGAATGTTACATATTATTTTTCGCCTTTTTATGGCATTTGGTTACATGTTACACCTGTTCAGAGTTGACTCACTACAACAGGATATGGACTGACCATGAAGTTCAAAGGTTGTGCCAGAATAGCTTGGCGCCTATAGGCACTAAGCTATTCTGGAACCACCCTTGAACTGTGTTTTTTGTCACTATGCCGTTATAGATACTTACTTGATGACCACTACAAAGCTAAACACCCCACACCATATTTCCTAGTCTTACCGCGCGGTGCTTTCTGGGTCTAGAATCGCATTGTACGCCTCCAGACGGCTGGCAAGTTTGAGAGTGCAAACAACCACGGCTTACTCTACACCGCCAAGAATCAATGACGTCGCACTCCTCAAGAGAGCGATAAAAACATCTGAAAGTGAAGCAAATAAACCTTTACGGTTCATCGTCGCTACTGTAGATATCCAACGTTTAAATTATTTGCTCTACAAAGCAGCGACACCCAACAGAATCAGCGGTGAGCGGGGCAGCCTTCGAACAGGCTAAAGCTAAACTGTTGTCCGCTTTGTTTGATCTTTGGTGACTGGATTCATCAGGTTGTGAAAGGTTCTATCAAACATAGCAGTGGATAGTTCGTATATTATCATTTCTAGACAGACCTCGCGGCTCCCTTTCTCAAACTGTTTGATTCATAGAAGCTCTCGGTGACTATGATTCAAACAGTTTGAGAATGGGAGTTGCGAGGTCTGGGTCTAGAAACGATAATATACTAATACGAACACTCCACTTCTAGCCATAACAGAGTCTTAAGAGGTTAACTTCAGAACTTCGAAAGTCCACGTCAGAGCTCACTAAGTTACCATTACCATTACGATTGGATAGTAGAACATACGATGCATTTTTCGTAAACATAACAACATAGAGGTGACTCGAGCCAGTATAAAACAGATTCTCAAGAGCCTCAGCACCCTGCGCGAGGTCATGAGGTTCTATGCATATTGTAGATGCTGGGCGTTTTGCCTGTGCTTTCGGTACACAGGTGCTCAATCGTGCTTCAAACTGTTTGTGTACATTATTTACTATGCAATCTGTTATACAATTTTATATCGTTCAAGTATGCTATAACTTGCTTTAATAGGATTTATAAACATACAATAATAAAATCGTTTGAATATATATGAAAATCGAAGGCTTTTAACATTTGTGTCACTTGCATGACGCTAAATCTAGCACGTTCATTATCGTCGTCGTCATTTTGCTCATTATCGTCATCATCATCATCATATAGTCGTCGTCGTCGCTATCGTCATCACTGATCATCACCACCACCACCACCACCACCATCATCATCATCATCATCATCATCATCATCATCATCATCATCATCATCATCATCATCATCATCATCATCATCATCATCATCATCATCGACGTTTCGTCGTCGTTATTGTAGCTATCGTCGTCTTTATTATCACTCGCGTCGTAGTCTTCGTCATCATCATTATCGTCGCTGTTGTCACAATCGTCATCTTTTCAAATGAACTTCAAGTGATCAAATCAATTCTAATAATGTGTTTAACAACACTGAATGTAAACGGTGGAGGGGTGGGGGGGGGGGGAACAACAACAAAAAACCAAATTAGTGTGTCTTCACAGAGACAGCTACTAGTTAACACATTCGAGACGCGCTGCATTCGGATACGCGGCTTTATGCCGCGTATCCGAATGCAGCACGTCTCGAAAGAATCAAGCCATTTAGCCCGGATGCCCTACAACGGAGACCCGGTTGATCGTGACATTTCAACACAGCGCCTGATTTGCTTGGTGGCTTCAAGGGAATCAAGCTAGACCCTTGAATTAACATGATGGGCGAAATCATCTTAACAAATAACAACAGATACATAGTCGTGTTCCGACTCGCCCCGAATCCAGAAAAGGCGGCATTGGGGCTGAATTAACTGAAAGGGAGAGTAATATCACACCTGCAGTATCTGCCCGATGAAGACAATAGACAAAGGATAACAGAAAATAGAAGTTGGAAACCCCTTAAATTAGAAAACATGAAACACGACGTCTCGGTGACCGAGAAGAAGGATCTTTGATCCGAAACGTCGTGTTTCATGTTTTCAAAATATTAAGGGTTTTCAACCTCTATTTTCTGTTTTCCTTTTACATGAAACCCTTGCGGCAACAGTTTTAGTACAAGACAATAGACAATAAGGCTATTTTTGTGAAAAGCTAGATTTTCATCCTAATACGATGAAAATCTAGCTTTTCACAAAAATAGACTTATTGTCTTTTGCAAGTATGTTCAACTAACGACGAGTCCAGCAGGACTGGCATTGACGTCTCTGATCAGCTGTTGTTATGCAACCGCCGATATTGACATGCTCACATGACCGCATATTATTAACTGCTCTCTATATATGTTAGTCACTGGGGCAGGTAGATATCCTTGAGTTGATAAATTTTGCGTTTGGTAAACAGCATTTCCGCAGATGCGATCGAATTGTTTACATTCACATATAATAATAATAATGATAATAATAATAATAATAATAATAATAATAATAATAATAATAATAATAATAATTATTATAATTATTATTATAACAATAATAATAATAATAATAATAATAATAATAATAATAATAATAATAATAATAATAATAATAATAGTAATAATAATAATAATAATAAATAGTAATAATAATAAACACGATTGATTCGATGTTTGCTGTAATAAACGAGTTTACCACTCGTTTGTTACCACTGAAACTGAACTATTCATAGTGTCGTTTCATTTTTGATCACATTAGTCAAGATTTATTTTTATGTCTTCCGTGACTTAATTGCTGAGCATATGATATTCGTACAAACAAATAAAAAATCTCGTAAACGAGTATTGGTAAAATAAAACGCAACTCGGAGAAAAAAATTCCGACGACGAATGATATTGCATCACGTGACACAGTCTTTCCAGTGACTTGTGAAGGAGTTGTGTATGAGTTTAATTGTCCCTAAGTGTTATATTGAAGGTTGATAACTGTAACTGCCGTGTGATAACAGTTATATTTACACGTATCTATCTCCTCAGTGCTCGAAAGGTCCCCGGGCCGGCGTCGGCCGCAGTTGGCCCGCGCACGGCCGTGCGCCGGCCAACCGCGGCCGACGTGTCGGCCCAAGGACCTTCTACTTAGTGGCTGGGTGGTGAGTGACCTTCCTCACTCTCACCGGCTTGACTGTATTATCCCAGACAATGTATATTCAGCGTATGGTATGTAAACCTAACACGTGCAACAGACGTGCAAAGTTATTAGTCACACTGTTACATGTTCACTAGTCGTAGTACTACTATTCAGCTGATCTGAAGGACGTTTCATTCAGGATCTATTGAAATAAATAAGACCTTCATAAAGTTAGACATCGAAGTCTCCTTGCAAGAGGCAAAATTCTCAGCCGGAGGACCCCACTTCAAAACTGGTAAGTTTTTTTTCCCCCCCTTTCTCGTTAGACCAAAGTCTTGATAACAAAGGTATCTTAACTCATTCTACCCCAACACCAAAATCCTGAAATTTTGCCCCTGTCCTCTCAAGACTGCATTGCAGTGCAGGACACAGATCGACCATGATAGTTCAAGGGTGATGCCAGAATAGCTTGGCGCCCGTAGGCGCCAAGCTATTCTGGCATCACCCTTGAACTATCATGGTGGATCCTTATCCTGCTGTGGTGTGTCTGGGGTAGAATGAGTAATGCTAAGAACATCAAGGCAAACAAAGAAACACACTGATAAGGGACAGGTAGAAAACGCACAAGTTGTCACTGTGTACATTATAGGCCGACTGTAATATTGTTCTTTCTATGTGTGCTGCTTTCTTTGCTGTGTATGTAACTGCGCTTAACCCCTTCCCTGTCAACGTACGAACATTTTGTTTCTGAAATCTGTGTTCGCTGAACGACCGAAGTCCACGACTGTCTAAAGAACATGGACACAAAGTGGTGTCAGCAAGAGGCGTAGATCCTCATGAGCCCCCGCGGTCGCGGGGGCTCATGAGGATCTATGCCTCTTGCAGTTGGATCGTGTTCACCTTATCTCTGCAATAAAGGGGTTAACACTCTTGGTAATCATCTTCTTGGTCTGCATAGTGATATATATCTTAGTTACATTTGCAGAGCCTGGTACGTGTGATAGAATGTGTGATTGGTTATACTTTGATTAAAGCAATCTCATTCAGGGCAGACCTTGGTTGCTAATATTAGCCGATAGAACGGGTTCTCAATCTTGTCATTGAAACAAGACTTTTCTGCCCACCATTTTACAATCCATCCGAGTAGGCACAGCTTTCTTTTGTTTTATTTTTTTTTTTAAATAAAAAAAAAAACTTTTCAAAATGTTCTTACTGCCCCTTATGCCAAGCAGGAGAACGCTCCTATGTACAAAGGAGAGGAAGAGGAGAAAAGTCTTTGATTTCACGACTTTTTATCTTAATCTATACTGAAACTCAGCTATGTCAGCCATTTGGTGCAGCATTCTTGTACGACACACCAAGAACATTATAAAGGAATGCGGGGGCTCGTGAGTATTTATGTCTCTTGCAGATGGGTAACGTTCGCGTTGCCCCGGCAGTTAAGGGGTTAATCTCATCGACAGTTCATGCGGGGTAAGAGCTGGGCATACAGACGAACGTATCTTCATAAAAGTGTTCACAGCAAGGAATGGTCCCTTTTCAGTTCAAACTTTTTCTTTTTTTTTTTCCTCTCCTGAGGTACGTACCATAAAAGAGCGACATAACCCAAGGGCACAAGATGGGCTTCTGCTTGGGCCAGCCGCCTTCCATCTTCGTCTCAGCGTTCACGGCGTTTACAGCCTTCCTTTTCCAAACGATCAGCTTAGCGTCCGCAGGGTGGGTGGACAAAACAGTAGGAGCATGGAAAATCTCTGAAGGACTTTGGAAAATTTGCAACGAGACTCTGGAAACTGGAGAGTCGTCTTGGTGTGATGATTACCCTTTCGTAGAAGGTGGGTACATGTCGCTTATATCCCAGTACGCAAAGGCCATCGGCCAGTTTCATACGAAAGAATAACTCAAAATGAGTTAAATTAGAAAATATTTCAGAGAGACATTTCCAGGCGAGTGCAGTTTTCGGGAGGTAGTTACTGACAGTCAAAAGTATTCAGATTTGCGTCACCTGAATTTCTACGTATCACGTACTTAGCATAGGGTTCTTTCAAGGTTATATTTCGCGCGTACATATTTTTACAATAGAAGACAAAATCAGTATATTACGAGTTAGTCTTTGCCAATGGTTTTTGTCGTCTCTCGGGTCCGATCACGGTGTTCAATGTCAGTTTTACCTCTGGCATTAACTCATTGGAGACGTGCGACATATGGATACGCGGCGATTCGCCGCGTATCCATATGCGGCACGTCTCCAATGAGTTAAACTGCCTGGTTGTACCTATGAAGCAACAAGAACCACTGGAAACGACTAACTCGTAATACAACTAATAATCATTATGACTGACAAGATGGCTAGTTGCAACGCACGCCATCGAAGGTGTAGCAGAGGTGTGGCTTTGATAGCTTTGATGGACCTTACGGCCTGGAGCCGCAAGGTCCAGAATCACGGCACAGCACACATAGAACTGCATACAGTTTAACATTTTTTTTTATAATGTTGTTTATATCGTCGATTTGTTGTGTGTTGACAGAGTGGCTTTCAGCAACGCGTGCCTACGGAGTGGTGGCAGCGGTGTGCCTGTCTCTGTGCCTGGTTTGCATAGGCCTCATCATCTGCACTCAACAGCGTGTCTTTAGCATCCTTGCTCCCATTCTTTCCGGGACTGCTTGTAAGTTTAGAGGCGAACGTTTTGCGTACCATTTTCTTTTTTCTTCTCACGCTCCGGCATGGCGAACGCTACCCATCTGCAAGAGACATAAATCCTCATGAGCCCCCGCAGTCGCGGGGGCTCATGAGGATTTATGTCTCTTGTTAGTCCTCCTTTGTGACCACGTTTTTGGTCCCGTTCCACTTGTGCACTTCACGCGAATCTCGGCCAGTGTGCAGTGGTTTCAGACGCGAAATCCGCGTCCACTGACAGTCAAAGGGTAAAGACAGACCTACAATTAATTATCTGATGCTTAGTTGAGTCTACATGAACAATTGTGTGTATAATTATGTATTCTGAACTGTGCAGGTCGGTTATCACTTCCATATTCGCAAAAAAGGAACATTTCAGTTTTGCTTGTTCAGTAATCATCATCACCTGATTTATAAATTTCTGTGCGCGGAGCTGCGATTTTTGAAGATACAGCCTTTGCGCCGTACGGTTAACCCCTTGACTGCTATAGCCGATACTGCTCGCCGGAAAAGATCCGTAACTACGCGTTTTTATCGCTGAGCTGTACCGTCATTAACAGGCATGGGGTTAACTTAAAAGGTCCGAAAGCTTGAAAATCAAAGATTACCGCACACAGATAGCCACACATCCATCTGTTACAAATGTTTTGTTTTTTTCTGCATAAATCGCGTTCCTTTACTTGACACCAACAAGTACTAATTAACACATTCTGCCCCAGGACCGAAATCCGCACGTTTTGAACTGAGTCACCCTCTGGAGGACTGTATTACAATTCTAGAGACACATCGAGCATGATAGTTCAAGGGTGGTGCCAGAATAGCTTGGCGCCTATGGGCGCCAAGCTATTCTGGCACCACCCTTGAACCATCATGCTCGATCCATGTCTTGCTGTGGTGTGTTGGGGCTGAATGACTTAAGAGATATATATATATATATATATATATATATATATATATATATATATATATATATATATATATATATATATATATATATATATATATATATATATATATATATATATATATATATTTATTTTTTTTTTTTCAGGTTTCTTTCTGCTGATGGAGTTTGCTTTTTACGCCGACAACGTGCGAAAGTCAAACACTGTCGAACACGACTACTGTTTCTATCTGTGCATCGTCGCGTGGATTCTCAGCTTCGTCGCCGCCGTTCTCTTGGTGGATGCAAAAAAACGATCCTCTTCTGATTACGCCGTCATGAAATGAGGAGGACTACTTCCTTTAACTTCGTTCCTAAATCATAATTTAGTTAGAGTAGTTGTCCTGCTCAGTGGTGGTCCCAGCAGCAGCAGAAAACGAAAAAAGTGCTTGTAGTAGTAGTGTGTAGTGAAATCAGTAGTACTGAGTAGTAGCAGAAGCTTTAGCAGTAGTAGTAGTACAAAAGTAGTAGTAGTGGTAGTAGTACCAGTAGTAGTAGTAGTAGTAGTGGTAGTAGTACAATAGTAGTAGTAGTGGTACTACTAGTAGTAGTAGTAGATCTTTTAAAACTCGGCCCCATGCACGTATTTCCCAAATTTTGGAGGCGTCATCTAACGACTATGCACCAGTTGCAAGAGATGGATCGACCATGATAATTCAAGGGCATTGCCAGACTAGCTTGGCGTCGATAGGCGCCAAGCTGCCCTGGCACTACCCTTGAATTATCATGGTCGTTCCATCTCCTGCTGTAGTGCGTCAGGGCTGAATGGGTTACAAAGACGATTTTCTGTGGAGGTAGGGCCCAACCGACCTCATGGACATACCTGGCGAAATGGGTTTCCAATGCCACTGTACTTGTAGTACCCGCGTACCTGCTGTTATACGGGTTTTCTACGCCATTGTCGGCATTTGGAGTAGTAGTTGTATAGTCGCCGTACCAGCAGTAGCAGTAACCATAATGATTAGTCGGCAGTTGGTGGTAGTACACGTAATAGTGTAAAAAGATAATGTACAAACAAACAAAAAAGACCACCAGTCAGCTCCCTTGATCCACTCTGCATCAACTCGGCAGCAGATTAAGGGAGGTAACCAGTGAGAATACGACCACTGTATCTCTTATCTTTGCTATGAGTTTTGCCCCTTTATAAAATTCAAACTCAGTTGTGCCGTTGCTTTCAATTATGACTGTATATGTTTTCATTTATCAGGATTTGTCTAGAAAAGTGATGGCAATGATAGAAACTGAGGTTTACTATTACTGTTTAATTATCAAGGCGCCCCTTATCAATCTTGGCTTGACTTCGCGAACGAAGATTCTATAGGGCTTGCCCACGTCGTCTGCAGGCATTTTCGTGGCTGCGGAGGCCAATCCGGGACAGGCAGGTTCGACCGCAGTGGCTGCAGGGGAAGGTCTGGTCAGGGTTCTGAGTTACGACAGCTCTGTTTTTTCTTCTGAGCCGCTTGTCCTTAAGGTTAGCTCTGCGAGAGTCCTCAAAGGAGACGGCTGCCTTGTGAATGGTGGAGCGCCAGGTGTCACGGTCCGCAGCAAGCGAAGACCACTGGCGGTGGTCGATTTGGCAGGCACTAAGTGACTTCTTGAGACCGTCTTTGTATCTCTTCTTTGGTGCCCCTCTGTCTCGGTGTCCAGTGGCGAGCTCGCCGAACAGAGTGATCTTGGGTAGGCGATGATCCTCCATCCTGGAGACGTGCCCCGCCCAGCGAAGCTGTGTCCGCAGCAGCAAAGCCTCGATGCTCACAGTTTCCGCCTGTTCAAGGACCTCGACGTTGGTGACATAGTCACTCCAGTGAATGCTGAGGATGGTACGCAGGCAGCGCTGGTGAAAGCGTTCGAGGAGTCGTAGTTGGCTGCGGTAGAGGGCCCAGGACTCGGAACCGTACAGCAGGGTGGTGAGGACGACAGCTCTGTACACGCTGATCTTGGTGCCTTTTTTCAGCTGTTGATTGTGCCACACCCGCTTGAATAGTCGCCCGAAAGCACTGTTCGCTTTTGCCAGCCTGTTGTCCAGCTCCTTGTCCAGCTTGGCGTCTGACGTGATGATGCAGCCAAGGTAGGTAAACTGGTGTACAGACTTCAGTTCGGACTCGCCGATGGTGATGTGGGGAGGGCGATGCTCTTCCTTGGGTGCCGGCTGATGAAGGACCTCTGTCTTTCAGACTGACCTCAAGTCCAAAGAGCTGGGCGGCATCTGCGAAGCAGGACGTAATGCGCTGCAAGGCTCTCTCTGTGTGTGCAACGAGGGCAGCGTCATCAGCAAAGAGCAGCTCACGAATCAGTTGGTCTAGGGTTTTCGTGTGGGCCTGCAGTCGTCTGAGGTTGAACAGGCTGCCATCGAGACGGTACCTGATGTACACTGCGTCGTCATCGTCGAGGTCCACTGTGGCCTGCTTCAACATCATGCTGAAGAAGATGGTGAAGAGGGTCGGTGCCAACACGCAGCCTTGCTTCACGCCGTTGCGAATGGGGAATGGTTCTGAGAGGTCACTGTTTAGTCTGACCTGGCCTTGCTGGTCCTCGTGGAGCTGGACGATCATGTTGAGGAACTTTGGGGGACAGCCTAGTCGCTCCAGGATCTGCCACATACCTTGCCTGCTCACAGTGTCAAACGCTTTTGTTAGGTCGACAAACGTTACGTACAGCCCTTTGTTCTGCTCGCGGCACTTCTCCTGAAGCTGTCTCAGCACAAAGACCATGTCGGTGGTACTCCTGTTGGCTCTGAAGCCACACTGGCCCTCTGGGAGGTGGTCTTCAGCGATGGCAGGTACCAGCCGATTCAGGAGCAACCTTGCGAGAATTTTCCCGGCAATGGACAGCAGGGTAATTCCACGATAATTAGAGCAGACAGACTTCTCTCCTTTGTTCTTGTACAGGGTGATGATGACTGCATCACGGAGATCTTTTGGTAGTGTTCCTTTTTCCCAGCAGCAGAGAAAGAGGTCGTGGAGCTTGTTGTGCAGTGCTGGGCCTCCATGTTTCCAGATCTCTGGCGGGATTCCGTCAATGCCTGCTGCTTTGTCACTCTTGAGCTGGTGGATGGCTGTGAGGGTCTCTTCGGCGGTGGGCGGTTCGTCCAATTCAACTTTTAGTGGAAGGTGTGGGATTTGGAGGATGACTGTTTCTTGAACAGTGCGCTCAGCACCGAAGAGGTCCTGAAAGTATTCCGACCAGCGGTTCAAGATGGAGGTATTATCTGTGAAGAGTGCCTGTCCATCAGCGCTTCGCAGGGGACTTTGTACCAGGTGCCTAGGGCCATACACTGCTTTCAGTGCTTCGTAGAAGCCCCTGTAGTCACCGTTGTCAGCGCAGAGCTGGGTCTTCTGTGCGAGTCTGGACCACCACTCGTTCTGGAGCTCTCTAAGATTGAGCTGGAGACTGCTGCAGATGAGGCGGAAGGCAGACTTCTTCACAGGGCAGGAGGGCTGGGCTAGGTGGGCCTGGTGGGCGGCTCTTTTTTTTTGCTAGAAGTTCCTGGATCTCTACGTCGTTTTCGTCAAACCAGTCTTTGTTCCTCTTTCTAGCAAAGCCCAAGACTTCCACAGAAGATTTTACAATAGCAGTTTTCAGTTGTTCCCAGAGTGTTTCAGGGGAGGAGTCTGCTGGATCAACTGTGTCTTTGAGCATGCGCTGTAAATCGGCCTGAAGGGCAGCTTTCTTGTCGTCACGCTGAAGGCTGGCAACATCAAGCTTTTTCTTGGGGGGGGGGGGGGGGGCCCCTTTCTTGGGTTTCAGCTTGAGGCGGAGCCTGAGTTTGCAGCGAACAAGGCGGTGGTCAGTGTGGCACTCTGCGCTGGGCATCACTCTGGTGAGGAGGACATCACTGCGGTCCCTCTGACGCACTAGGACATAGTCGATAAGGTGCCAGTGCTTGGAGCGAGGATGCATCCAGGTGGTCTTTCGACTGTCCTTTTGCTGGAAAGTAGTGTTGGTGATGACAAGTTGCTGTTCTGCACAGAGCTCCAACAGTAGGCGACCATTGTCATTGCAGTTCCCAACGCCATGCTTGCCGAGGACTCCTTTCCAGGCTTCAGAGTCTTGGCCCACTCTGGCGTTGAAGTCGCCAAGGATGATGACTTTGTCGTCTGCAGGGGTGCTCTGCAGGAGGCTGCGCAGGTCAGAGTAGAACTTGTCTTTTTCTGCAGGCTCTGCCAGGAGGGTTGGGGAGTACACACTGAGAAGGGTGACGTATTGCTGGTGTCTCAGTGGGAGGCGCATGGACATGATGCGGTCGGAGTGACCCGTTGGTAGGTTTTCCAACTTAGTCGCAATGTGGGTCTTCACCATGAAGCCCACGCCTGAGAGCCGTCTTTCTGATGCAGGCCTGCCTGACCAGTAGAGGGTGTAGCCAGCGCCAAGTTCTTGCAGGCTGCCTTCCTCCGGGAGGCGTACTTCGCTGAGCGCGGCGATGTCGATGTTTAACCTCCGCAATTCATGGGCAATGAGGGCGGAGCGACGTTCAGGGCGTCCGCTGTTTGCTGTGTCGAGCATGGTTTGGATGTTCCAGCATGCTACGTTGAGTCCGGTCGTGGTCGTCATGAGAGTGGATCCATTGTTTTTTCTTGTTTTCTGACCGCATGAGAAGATGCCCGTTGACCGCGGCTAGCCAACTGGGTTACGAGGGGATGAGCTTTGGTTAGGCCACCTTTTCTAGGCCCCTCTCCGTGTGGAGCAAGCAGTGCTGTCCCTAGAGAAGGCTGCTTGGTCGTTCAGGGTGTGCCGAGTGACGTTGTCATCCCCAGGTCAACATCAGGCGACCAATATCCTGAACCGCCTGCATGCAGGTTTGAGACTGCGGCTTCCAGTGACATCTTTCACCTGCCGTTTTGCCCCTTGCCCATCGCTACAGGACTTGGAAAGTTCAGTGTCATAGTCCGTGGGCGTTTCCTAAAGCCTGCGCGGTGGAGCTTTTTGGTGGAGTGCAGTGTGCGCAGTACTGGCCCCACCCTTTAAACCCTTGGTTCGTTTGCCATGGCCTAGCAAGCTGGGACGGTGGCATCGAGGTCCTCGGGTCGTAGGTTTTATATCAGACTGTCCTTGTCTTAGTCTCTGGCTCAAAAGCCTTCCCCGGAGACACAGGGGCTTTGATGTCAGGGGTTTCCTCCCTTAGCCTTTCCGCAGCCAAGCGGCCAAGCCTGCAAGGCAGCAGGGGACTCGTGGGGGCCGGGGTCGTCTATGTCCCGTGCAGATGTGAACATCTGCCCACTGCCCAGACGGTGACACTTACCAGAGGAGAAAAATCCAACGCCGGAACCCGGTATTGAACCTCGCACCTTTGGCATTGGAGGCAGACGCCTTAACCACTGCGCCACTTCCCTTCCCACTTAACCACTGCGCCCCTTATCAATAGCCGCGAAACAAAGAAACAAACGAACAAACAACGTGGGAAGGTGGGTGGGTGAGGGGGTGGGGGTAGGGGTAGGGGGGAGAGGCAGGAGTCCAACAGGTGGAAAGCCAGGGGATACTTTGTCCCCATCCCCCCACACTCTCTATGCATCCCCCCCCCCCACCTTACACCAGTGACCTGGGCCATGTCTTCCCTGGATTGCCAAGTGCCTCTCTACCCCACTGTCACTGATGACGATGATGATGAATGATGATAATTATGATGATGATGGTGCGAGTGTGTGTATGTGTGTGTGTGTGTGTGTGTGTGTGTGTGTGTGTGTGTGTTTGTGTGTGTGTTTGTGTGTGTGTTTGTGTGTGTTTGTGTGTGTTTGTGTGTGTTTGTGTGTGTTTGTGTGTGTGTGTGTCTGAAAGAGAGCGCGTGCGTGTGTGTTTACGTGCGTGTGTTCTACACTGTATGAATTTTATCAATTGCTAGAAACTGAAGTGTACTACAATTTAAATCGCAGAGATCATAATTTATGATTTTTTTTTAAAATATGCTTCTCTCGTACTTTCTTCCCACTTGCATGGAATTGGTGTTTTCATATTGTAATTTTCAGTGGAGCTCAGTTCATTATGTCTGATAACTGAAATTGCGTGCGTTTGCAGCAAGTTACGTCCCTGGCAGACCCCCCCCCCCCCCCACCACCTACTCCCAAAACAACACCACCACCACCAACAACAAAAAATAACAAAAACAACAAAAAACATTTTGACAACCTGCACGAATTACGTCCCCTGATGCAAATATAGTCTGAAATAAATTTTGTACATGCAAGTGTATCTGTTGTGTGCTGTGTGCTGGTTTGTAATTTTGAACCTTACGGCTTTCAGCCGTAAGGTTCAAAATTATAAACTAGCACACACTAATGGCTAGTTTTATCAGAGGCAGCCTCAATAGTCAGCACTAAATACATACATGAAACATATTGAGTGCATTATACAGTCAGATAGGGGCCCGACGAGCGATGCGCGCTGACATGAGACACAGCCTCGCGGAACATTCACTCCCTAGAGATCCCAAGGATGGCAAGCTACGTCAGCCTGAAACGCAGGCCACATCAAACCCCGCCAGGAACAAAGGTAGCACAAATTTATACCAACATTGTCTGCCGATCGGAACCGACGGTTTAGTGTTATGGCTTTTTGCACAGTCAAGCTTGGTTCAAGCAGATGCCAGCTGCCAAAAGAACATATGTCAGGAAGTAAGCGCCATGCTCATTTCTGATTGGTTTATTCAATATCATTATGGTAGCGTGGCCTCTTTCATACATTCTGGCAGAGGGCTTAGCATTTTTCTCTTACATGGTTTGAGAGCATTTGGAGATAATTCTGGGCGCTGGCTCGTTTCAGGTGTGACGAAAGTTTCTTCCTTTGGTATCAGATGGTGTGGGGGGACGGGGGGGGGGGGGGGGGGGGGA
>BTPG01000001.1:120016864-120026864 GCA_036245525.1 Semisulcospira habei | reverse complement strand
CCTTTACATCAACACCTTACGTTAAATAAGTGCGTACTTATACACAAAGCACTGAACGGGAAAGCCCCCTCTACCTGGCTAAGCTTTTCACTGAGAGCGAAAGGGTTTACAGCACTTCGAGGAACAGTCTCGTCAATGAACGGCCCCTAACTGACTTGTTTAAAGCTGAGGTGCAATGAGAAAAACCTGCCCAGCGCGTGTTTTAAAAAGACTACAGGACCCAGCTTGGGCCCTGCCCCTAAGTGGGTCAAATCGGTTCGTAACTCAGTTGACGGACGGAGTTGGCAACTGCGTATCCCGAGCTTGCAAAACTCTCGGAAAACGACAGACCACTTCCTGTTGCACGGAAATCATCGCGATTAGCAGATCGGACAACAGCAGACGATTCTGTGACACTTTGAAACTGACCGACAGCCACGGATTTTACGCGCTGGGGACTATGGTGGCAGAATGTACGGCTGTACATGCTGTAAGTATGACTCCTGACACTTTGTAGTTGTGAACGAATTTTTCAACACGTACCTCCAGTCCAATATAGGCTAATATAAATAAATAAAGAAGCATTGTGATGTACAACCAACACAGTAAATTGGATGAGAGAGAGAGAGAGAGAGAGAGAGAGAGAGAGAGAGAGAGAGAGAGAGAGAGAGAGAGAGAGAGAGAGAGAGAGAGAGAGAGAGAGAGAGAGAATCGACTGTTTACATAGATGCCAAAAGATACAAGGTCGCCATGGGTCAAGCTGATTTTTAGTAGCTGCCCTTCGTATGGAGAAAATTTTTTGCTGTAGGCCACTCCAGATGAAGAGATATAACAACAAACACAAAACGACAAATAACCCCTCCTTCCTCACCCTTCCTATATCAAATAAAGCTTCAGGCTGTGCTGTGTAACTTACGGATAGCTCGGCCTGGTCCATATCCAGTGTGCGTCCAGGCAAGACACAAATGGCCTGCTCTGTCCGTCGGGTGGTCGAGTGTCGTCTGCTACTGTTGATATCAGTAAAAATATCGCTGGTTTAGATCAGTGATCGCGGTGCCCACTCGCTGCATACAGGAAGTGGCCTGTCTTTTTCACGGGAGTTTTGCCAGCACGACAAACGCAGTTGAAAACTCAGTCAACTGAGTTGCAAACCGGTTTGCCGAAGTTAGCCGAACGTTCACGAAGACAGGGCCCTCGCTGGGTCCTGCAAAGTTTTTTTAAAACACGTGCGGGGCGGAGTTTTTTTTTACTGTTTCTCAGCTTTAAATCAAGCCTTTTGTACGCGGGTGTCGATTTATGGAACTCACTTCCTCCACATATACAGCAAACAAGACATCTTCCATTGTTGAGGACGAAAGATTTTAAAAAAATTTCAGAGCAAACTTGAAGGAAACGTAGATAATGTGTCCAAAAGAGCCATGTCGATGATTTCCTTTTTTAACACATTGTTGTAGTCCTCCGTTTTGCACTTGTTAGTTTTATATCTCTCTCTTTACTGCAGTGTTTTGCCTGTTCACTATATCCCTACACAAGAGTAGCTGTATCATAAGTGCGCAGTCGCTGTCTATAAACACTCACACTCACATCGCCCCCTCCCCCCCCCCCCCCCCGCCATGACCCTGTAAATTGATGTGTGTGTGTGTGTGTGTGTGTGTGTGTGTGTGTGTGTGTGTGTGCGTGCGTGTGTGCGTGCGTGTGTGCGTGCGCGAATGTAACCTTCAGCGACTTGGGAACTTATATCGGAATGTAACACAAGTGACCTGTGGGTGTAGCCGCTTGTTTTAATGTAACACAAGTGACCTGTGGGTGTAGCCGCTTGTTTTTTTAACATGTTGTTTTAATGTTGCTTTTAATGTTGTAGTTTAGCAAGGACAAACACGAAAAGAGGCCCGCTGTGCGCCTATTCATTTCCATCCTTGAGAAGTAAAGTATCATTCATTCATTCAATCATTTATTCTCTCTCTCTCTCTCTCTCTCTCTCTCTCTCTCTCTCTCTCTCTCTCTCTCTCTCTCTCTCTCTCTCTCTCTCTCTCTCTCTCTCTCTCTCTCTCTCTCTCTCAGCTACAAACTTGCCTACTTTTAAGAATTTTAAAACTTGGCGACATTTTTAGGGCTCTGGTGTTCGTCCATTATAAACTTAAGCAAAGCACACACACACACACAAAAAAAAACAACAAAACAAAACCGCATTACCCACTAAACACATGTTTCTGTTTCTGAGTGTTGGAGATGAAGCGGCAACAGCGCATCACACAATGGACACGTGGCTGGTACAGTAAAGTCAAGAGCATACTTTCATGTGACTTCTTTGTCATGTGAGGCGATGTATCAACCCCTTCCCTGCTAGCTGGAAACACAAATCACGTCTTTTGAAAACACAAATCACGTCTTTGACACTATTTCCAGTCCAAAGTAAAATAATCCGTCCATACAAGGAACCCGGATTTAAACGACTCCAGCAAGAGGAAAAGAACCTCATGAGCCCCTGCATCTGCAGGGGCTCATGAGGTTCTTTGCCTCTTGCAGTTGGGTGGCGTTAGCATTGAAGGGATGAAAGGGTATGGCACGTTCGGCCGCAACTATATGTATGTGTTTTCGAGCTTATGATCAGCTGAACGCCAAAGAACCCTCATAGGGTCTGCACAATTCAAGTGTCACGGATACAAAACAGAAGGCCTACCAACAAGAGACATAGACCCTCATGAGCCTCCGCACTCGCGGAGGGCGCATGAGGTTCTGTGCCTCTTGGAGTAGTTTGCCGCTCGCTTCTTCTCTGCAGTGACGGGGTTAATGCAACCCTTGCGCGTTCAGCGCCAACAGCTGGACACATGTCAATGGTGAATGATGCTTTACTTCGCAACGTTTTAAAATTCTTAAAAGTAGGCCAGTTTTTAGCTGAGTCTTAACAGTAAAGCCGGGGACGCGCCAGGCTAATCAGGCACTACACAGGGGCAGATCTGGAGGGGGAGGGGGTGTTGCAGGGTTACGGACCCCCATCCCCCCAAATACTTATTCGATCTATATCAAAATACCTTAGGATCCTATATCAAAGTAACATTTTGCAGGTTATTCAGGTTGCTAGTCCGAAACAAAAATGTAGCCCGCCCGCCCGCCCCCCATCCCCCTCCCCACTCCTCCCCCTCGGGAGATACCTGATCCATCCCTGACTTCATCGATCCATCTCCATCGACGTGAACATCGTTTTTGACCGGCGATTCTCATGTGGAACACATTTAGCTGTGGTGTGAGAACGATACATTGTTGCGAAAGATCGTCAGTTTTAATCTTGTGATAGAAGATTGTAGGAGAAACCTATAATAATAACCTATATTATGAACTCTAGTTCCTACTCCAGATCGTGTCATCAGCAAGAGACATAGAGTTTCATGTACCTCTGCAGATGCAGAGGCACATGAAACTCTATGCCTCTTGCTTTCAGGGAATGCCAAATGTAGATCTGCACATGTTCGTCTCAGACCGAGGAAACAAGCATGTGACTGAATTCGGCTCTTTTTACATGCAAGTGGCAGAGAATTTAACGGGTCTCTGCATCAGCAGGGTTTCATGAACAATTACACCTCTTGCCATGGGCTCGCCCCATGCACAAATATCTAATTCTCATAGCGAGGAAGTTCTTGGACATTACGGCAATGTATGAAAACCTAATTAGCCCTTCCCTTTTAGTGGACGCAGACTACGTTTTGGAAATCATTGTAAATTCATCGTCACCTCAGCCGTCAAAACAACATAGATACACAAAAATTTTCAGCAAGAGGCATAGATCCTCATGAGCCCCCGCAATTGCGGGGGCTCATGAGGATCTATGTCTCTCGCATCTGGATCGGGTTAACCTTTTCTCGGCAGAGATCGGGTGAGTAATGTGTCAATGCGTATGTTCAGTTGATCTGGTCACAGTTTCTCTTTGCAAGGATCGTCACACCACCTGCCGCAGTAAGTAAAACAAAGTATTGCAATATTAAAACATTATTAGTTGTTAAAATATGCGACGAGTACTTTTCATTATTAACAAATAATAAAATAAAATAAATAAATACCGTTATTATATGGGCGCTTTTTCTCAATTTTTGGGCAAATCGACTCAAAGCGCCGCGAACTGAAAACCAACACGCACACTCACGTGAGAGACACCGATTTACGCCGAAGACAAACACAGTACAAGAAAGACGAAGGGCCAGTTCAGCTACTGAAGTTACAGAGATTTTTCATCGCTTGTATTTGAAATTTGTAAAGTGGCCTGAAACCGGTACCAAAGTGTGGGGGGTGGGGGCTGGGAGGGGGGTGGAAGAACCGGAGTACCCCCGACGGTCCGCCCGAATTAACGAATTAATTGTTAAATTGGAAACAAATTAGAAATTGAATTTGATTATTGAATTTCACACGTTCTTGTAGTCACAGCAGAACCTGTTTTGAGCAAAAAATGTGTTTGTTTTTTTTTTAATTTTTTTTTAAATAAAAAGTGGTTTTAAAAACAGGTGCTCTCTCAGAGCAGAAGTCAAGCAGGGCAAAAAGTGTCACCTGCCATTAAAAACCACCATTAAGGGGGTTAAAGCAACCCAAATGATGGTTTTTAATGATCTGTTATAATTGCGGCCGCTTGAAACAGGTTTATCTGTTGTATAGAAAACAAACCCGATGAAAAAAGAAAATTTGATGGGTTTGGTTTTATTCTTTGGTTAAATTTCAAGGGAACTTGTTATTTTTTTGCGTTAGTTGTGTGAGCTAGTTTTAACCCATTATGTCCCAGGTGCGAAATACCCAATTTTGGAGTTGTCCTCTGAGGTCTGCATTACAATTCAGGAGACAGATCGACCATGATAGTTCAAGGGGGGTGCCAGAATAACTTGGCGCCTATAGGCGCCAAGTTATTCTGGCACCACCCTTGAACTGTCATGGCCAATCCGCATCTTGCTGTGGTGTGTCGGGATCAGATCAGTTAACACGTAGTTCTTCGTTATACGCTTTTACTGGTACGGACCATATCGTGCAGCGGACAAGACGCGTCGTTACGCGGTTTTTTTCCGTCGCACGGTATCGTCAGTAGTATTCAAGGGATTAGACTGTGCGCCGCGAAGGCTCTTTGCCTACTAAGTAACTTTGCTGTAATATGTACTCTGCCACTAAGTAATTCTGTTAAGGGTTCATATATGGATCGGGGGCGCGTGCAAAGTAACGGCTTGTACTGTACATTCAGCACTAAAAATAGCCCAGCACACACACTGCAAGCGAACCTTGGTTGGACGGACCTCGCCGCCGATAATGTTTGAGCGGAAGTAATGTCGCGGAGGCTGAAGTCAACATCCGGATGCAAAGAGTTAAAACCTTTAGTCATGGGATTCTGGGATTTTTTTCTGATTCTTGAAAGTCAACACATTTTGTGAAATTAAATCTCGCTAACACCTGCTGGAAAGGGCGGGGGGGGGGGGGGGGGGGTAAAAATGGAAGTGTACACAGCCTGCCCCTTCTCAGGACGGGATTGGTTGTACATTGCTTAACGTCCCGACAGCAACAAGACTTTCTCACGACGTGCCTGCACTGATATTAAGAGCTACATGCAGTGCAGACAGTAGGGAGAGTTTAAAAAAAGGAAAATACAGGTGAATGGACCAAGGGTAGACAGAAACACATGCGGCCCCAGAATAGAGGGGAAAATCCATCATGTGGGGCTGACCAGGGTGACCCTGGGAACTAAAAAGTAGTTAACCCCACCAAAGTCCCCCAGGGCAGACCCGGGTGGGGGGTTCTCAGGACGGGGATACGTGGGACTGTAAATAAACCCATTGCGCAAAGGCCATCGGGCCGATGTCGGCCCGATGACGTTTTGGGCATTGGGAAGATGGCTAAATTGATTTATCCTTTTATCGTGTTTCAGGCAAACTTGTGTACCACCCATTTTTGAGGGCTCTTTTCTTTTTATCCTTTCATTATAAGTTTCATTTTCCTCCCTCAGAAATGGCGTTTGTGAGGCCCCATAACTTGGTGATGGGGGCTATAGCCTTCACCCTTTTGGCGTCGGTCTTCGACCTGGTCGGGGTGGCCGCTGTCGGCTGGGTTAAAGCGCAGAACGCGCTGCTCGGCAGTGTCGAAAGTGGGCTGTGGCGGTCATGCTTGAAAGCTGCAGGCGGGGACGAGCAATGCGTCGACCTAGAGGAAGTTACTGGTAAGCAGGGATTGTTCGTAACCCATTACTGCCGAGAGAAACTGTAACCCACTGCAAGAGGTATAGATCCTCATGAGCCCCCGCGGATGCGGTGGGTCATGAGGATCTATGCCTCTTGCTGAAACCACTTTGTATCCATTTCCCTTGGACGGCTGGGGCGTTTGAATTAATGAAGATTTCTGAAACACAATCTGCATCCACCGAGGACTGATGAAGTGGTTAGAGCGAGCTCCTGATTTATGGCGAGCTTTACCGCTAAACTTCTGCAAGGGAGTCTCAATGTTGTCTTGCCTCAACTAAGACTTTGACACCCTTCTTTTCACAATCCATTTGAGCAGGCACACGTTACAGCGTTGGATTTTCTTTTTTTTTTTTGCCGCCTCTTGTAAGCTAGGATGAAACTGCTAACTCTAATATTTATTATTGTAACACTGCACTCGGCATTTCCACGAAGTAGATTTGATTACCTAAGCTACAGGGTAAACAATGACAAACCGACACAGACACTTTAGTACTAAGACTGAATTCATTTTAACCGGATAGTACTGTAGTTATTATCTCTTTGGGTGTGAAAATCATCGCGACGTTCACATCTGCACGGGACATAGACGACCCCGCCCTCCACGAGTCGCCTGCTGCCTTGCAGGCCTGGCCGCTTGGCTGCGGAAAGGCTAAGGGAGGAAACCCCTGACATCAAAGCCCCCGTGTCTCCGGGGAAGGCTTTTGAGCCAGAGACTAGGACAAGGACAGTCTGATATAAAACCTACGACCCGAGGACCTCGATGCCATCGTCCCAGCTTGCTAGGCCATGGCAGATGAACCAAGGGTTTAAAGGGTGGGGCCAGTACTGCGCACACTGCACTCCACCAAAAAGCTCCACCGCGCAGGCTTTAGGAAACGTCCACGGACCATGACACTGACCATTCCAAGTCCTGTAGCGATGGGCGAGGGGCGAAACGGCAGGTGAAAGATGTCACTGGAAGCCGCAGTCTCAAACCTGCATGCAGGCGGTTCAGGATATTGGTCGCCTGATGTTGACCTGGGGATGACAACATCACTCGGCACACCCTGAACGACCAAGCAGCCTTCTCTAGGGACAGCACTGCTTGCTCCACACGGAGAGGGGCCTAGAAAAGGTGGCCTAACCAAAGCTCGTCCCCTCGCAACCCCAGTTGGCTAGCCGCGGTCAACGGGCATCTTCTCATGCGGTCAAAAAACAAGAAAGAATAACGGATCCACTCTGATGACGACCACGACCGGACTCAACGTAGCATGCTGGAACATCCGAACCATGCTCGACAAAGCAGACAGCGGACGCCCCGAACGTCGCTCCGCCCTCATTGCCCATGAATTGCGGAGGTTAAACATTGACATCGCCGCTCTCAGCGAAGTACGCCTTCCGGACGAAGGCAGCCTCCAAGAACTTGGCGCTGGGTACACCCTCTACTGGTCAGGCAGGCCTGCATCAGAAAGACGGCTCTCAGGCGTGGGTTTCATGGTCAAGACCTCCATTGCGACTAAGCTGGAAAACCTACCAACGGGTCATTCAGACCGCATCATGTCCATGCGCCTCCCACTGAGACACCAGCAACACGTCACCCTTCTCAGTGTGTACTCCCCAACCCTCTTGGCAGAGCCTGCTGAAAAGGACAAGTTTTACACTGACCTGCGCAGCCTCATACAGAGCACCCCTGCAGACGACAAAGTCATCATCCTTGGCGACTTCAACGCCAGAGTGGGCCAGGACTCTGAAGCCTGGAAAGGAGTCCTCGGCAAGCATGGCGTGGGGAACTGCAATGACAATGGCCGCCTACTGTTGGAGTTCTGTGCAGAGCAGCAACTGGTCATCACCAACACTACTTTTCAGCAAAAGGACAGTCGAAAGACCACCTGGATGCATCCTCGCTCCAAGCACTGGCACCTTATCGACTATGTCCTAGTGCGTCAGAGGGACCGCAGTGACGTCCTCCTCACCAGAGTGATGCCCAGCGCAGAGTGCCACACTGACCACCGCCTTGTCCGCTGCAAACTCAGGCTCCACTTCAAGCCAAAACCCAAGAAATGGGGGCCCCCCAAGAAAAAGCTTGATGTTGCGAGCCTTCAGCGTGACGACGTGAAAGCTGCCTTTCAGACAGATTTACAGCGCAGGCTCAAAGACACAGCGGACCCAGCAGACTCCTCCCCTGAAACACTTTGGGAAGAACTGAAAACTGCTATTGCAAAATCCTCTGCAGAAGTCTTGGGTTTCGCTAGAAAGAAGAATAAAGACTGGTTTGACGAAAACGATGTAGAGATCCAGGAACACCTAGCAAAAAAAAGAGCCGCCCATCAGGCCCACCTAGCCCAGCCTTCCTGCCCTGTGAAGAAGTCTGCCTTCCGCCTCGTCTGCAGCAGTCTCCAGCGCAAGCTCAGAGATCTCCAGAATGAGTGGTGGACCAGACTTGCACAGAGGACCCAGCTTTGCGCAGACAATGGTGACTACAGGGGCTTCTACGAAGCATTGAAAGCAGTGTATGGCCCCAGGCACCTGGTACAAAGTCCCCTGCGAAGCGCGAATGGCCAGGCACTCCTCACAGATAATACCTCCATCTTGAACCGCTGGTCGGAATACTTTCAGAGCCTCTTCAGCGCTGAGCGCACTGTTCAAGAAGCAGTCGTCCTACAAATCCCACAGCTCCCAGTAAAAGTTGAATTGGACGAACCGCCCACCGCTGAAGAGACCCTCACAGCCATCCACCAGCTCAAGAGTGGCAAAGCAGCAGGCATTGATGGAATACCGCCAGAGATCTGGAAACATGGAGGCACAGCACTGCACAACAAGCTCCATGACCTCTTTCTCTGCTGCTGGGAGGAAGGAACACTACCAAAGGATCTCCGTGATGCAGTCGTTATCACCCTGTACAAGAACAAAGGTGAGAAGTCTGACTGTTCCAACTATCGGGGAATTACACTGCTGTCCATTGCTGGAAAAATCCTTGCAAGGCTGCTCCTGAATCGGCTGGTACCTGCCATCGCTGAAGACCAACTCCCAGAGGGCCAGTGTGGCTTCAGAGCAAACAGGAGCACCACCGATATGGTCTTTGTGCTGAGACAGCTACAGGAGAAGTGCCGCGAGCAGAACAAAGGGCTGTACGTAACGTTTGTCGACCTAACAAAAGCGTTCGACACTGTGAGCAGGCAAGGCATGTGGCAGATCCTGGAGCGACTTGGCTGTCCCCCAAAGTTCCTCAACATGATTGTCCAGCTACACGAGGACCAGCAAGGTCAGGTCAGACTCAACAATGACCTCTCAGAACCATTCCCCATTCTCAACGGCGTAAAGCAGGGCTGCGTGCTGGCACCGACCCTCTTCACCATCTTTTTTAGCATGATGTTGAAGCAGGCCACAGTGGACCTCGATGATGACGATGCAGTGTACATCAGGTATCGTCTCGATGGCAGCCTGTTCAACCTCAGACGACTGCAGGCCCACACGAAAACCCTAGACCAACTGATCCGTGAGCTGCTTTTTGCTGATGATGCTGCCCTCGTTGCACACACAGAGAGAGCCCTGCAGCGCATCACGTCCTGCTTCGCAGACGCTGCCCAGCTCTTTGGACTCGAGGTCAGTCTGAAAAAGACAGAGGTCCTCCATCAGCCGGCACCCAAGACAGTGTATCGCCCTCCTCACATCACCATCGGCGAGTCTGAACTAAAGTCAGTGCACCAGTTTACTTACCTTGGCTGCATTATCACGTCGGACGCCAAGCTGGACAAGGAGCTTGACAGCAGGCTGGCAAAAGCGAACAGCGCTTTCGGGCGACTTTTCAAGCGGGTGTGGCACAATCAACAGCTGAAAACAGG
>BTPG01000001.1:119854086-120011486 GCA_036245525.1 Semisulcospira habei | reverse complement strand
CCCCCACCCCCGCCTCGCCAGGAAAAAAAAAATCCGCCCCAGAGCAAAAGACAGCAAGTCTTTTTTGTGAAAAGCAAATATTACATGGTAACATAACAAACATTTCGGTTTTCACAAAATGGAACTTCATTTTCTTTTCGCCTAGACAGGGAACACCTAGATAATGGGCACAAATTAAACACACAATGCGCATATCACATGCTGACAAGCAAAACAAAGGCGACCTTTTTTTCAGACATTTCGCATTTCTTTTTTGCTCGTCAGCCACCATTAACTGATTCGAGTCGTGCATCTTTATGCCGCGTATCCGGATTGACTGAGGCGGCACGTCTCGAATGAGTTAAGCCACTATCAACAGCGTAAGATCTGCAGTGCAAATTATAAGGCATGAAAAGAAAATGGGGGACTGCCAGTGCTAATATTTTAGGAAGATTACAAAGTAAAGTAGGTAAAAGCACTGTCAAGTAGATCTAGATCACTGGTCCAACATGGCACACTTCACGCCCATGAACAGTGCCTTTTAACCTACATTTACTTTGTAATCTTCCTATAAGCATGTATACTGACGAGGAAAGGAAATGTGACATTTTTGGAATCATCGGAAACACTAAAGTCCTCGACTCATACCTCTGACATTGACACCCCCCTCCCCCCCCCCCACATCCCCGCCCCCCCCCCCCCCCCACCTCCCGACCGGACCCTCGAGAAGTCAAGAAGAACCATTGGCCAAGTCTAACTCGTAATACAACTAATATTTTCCAGACTTCAGACATCATTTTGTCGCTATGTTCATGTATGCTTGGGCGTGGAACTTAACCGAGAGGCCGTTCTCTGACTCCAGTTTTATTTTCTGCAGCACGGGTGGGTACTGTAAACAAAAAGGAAGAATATATGTTAGGTGGATAAACCCAAAATACTAGTAGCTTTTATATTATACATTGAACCCCGTCGTCAAAATTCACAAATACGGTACAAAATAAATCCGTTGATAAGTTATAAGGGTTTAACGCCGAGTAGGCGAATGTAGCCATCTCCATTATAGACAACAATCCAAACATCTCCAAGAGGCATAGATCCTGTTGAGCCCTCCGGGCTCAACATGATCTTTTCCTCTTGGAGATGTTTGGAGTTTTGTCCATGCTTACGTTTAACTGCCGCAGAATTCGCTCTCGTTCAAATGCAAGTTTGACCCACTTCTGATTTCCGAACAACAGCTATTAACTCATTTGAGACGAACTGCATCCGGATGCGCGGCTGAAGCCGCGTATCCGGGGGCGGATGCAGTTCGTCTCGAGTGAGTTAACGACGGGTAAAGTTAATTCAGGTAACCTGACTCACCCCGACTTGTCGCACAGTACATGCTGCAGGATGGTGACTATGGCCATTCGGATCTCCAGCTGGGCCAACCTCATGCCGATACAGTTGCGATGGCCGAGGACGCCTTTTAAGGTGCCAAGCTAATCTGGCGCTACCCTTGAACTGTCGTGGCTGATCAATCTCTAACGGATCCTACACAGCACACCCGTAACTTAGCGACTGTGTCTTAATTACGTCGTGGTATATTATCTGGGGCCTTGAACTGCGGATATTGGTACAAAAAGATCACATGAAAATAATATCTCAGAAAATATATCTTTCGACGAACCAACCTTTCTGGATCAAACTTCATGGAGTCGGGCCAGATGGCAGGGTCTTGGTGTATACTCATGACGGGAATTACCATACGCGTTCCCTTAGCCACGAGGTAGCCCCCAATTTCTGTGTCCGCGCCCGCCTATCGGTCCAAACTAAGACAAAACTTCAATATAATACTAATAACAACAACAGTACATGCAACAACAATACAATACACTTTATTGTCCATGAGATGGAAATTGATATTCTTTATTTACATATAATAATTAATATAATAATAAGAAGAAGAAGAAGAAGAAGAAGAAGAAGAAGAAGAAGAAGCAACAATAATAACCCATTCAGCCTTGACTGCACTACTGAGTCTGAGGACGCGGTCGACCATGCTAATTCAAGGGTTTAGTGCTAGATTCAGCAATTGACGCCTGTCGGGCTCGTCAAGCTTCATCTGGCACTGGATTTGAAATTAATCATTGGTCCCGATCCATCTCACTGCAACAGGTGCATAGTCGTTAGATGACGCCTCCAAAATTTGGGTTATACGTGCGCCGGGCTGAATGAGATAATAAATAATAATGTAGATACTTGATAATAGTGCCTCACAACAAACCCAGAGCTGTACGCTCTTTGCGACGTAAACTAACTACAGAAAAATATGCGATACAGCAGATGAATTGTAATTACTCTACACACAATTCATCAAACACATTGAGCCATACGGGCCACACACACACAAAATCAAAGAGTAAAGTGCCCCTCACTCCAAGCGTCCATAGAAAATATCGACGTTGGAGCACTACCTGATTTCCAAAATCCTGTGATCGAAATTCAATTTAACCAATCTTGTGCGTTGTCCTCTGGGCAATAACATGCAGTTCATGAGAGAACACGACCATGATTAGCTCAAGGGTGGTGCCAGAAATAGCTTGGGCGCCTGTAGGCGCCAAGCTATTCTGGCACCGCCACTTGAACTACCATGGTCGATCCGTACCTTGCTTTGCTTTATGTTGTTGTTTTTTCTTGATTGTCCCACGTGAGGAAATTTGGGCTGCCTATCCCGGGGAGGAAGTGTCACCGCAGTGCAGCCGCCATCCCGAAACAAACCCCCCCCCCCTCCTACCTTCCTTGCGTAAAAAGAAAATTCCATTGTTTTAAAAATTAGGTGGGGGGGGGGGGGGAGTGCGTGGTTCCATTGGATTTCCGGAGAGACCCCCCCCCCCCCCACACTTTTTAAAAATGTTATAAGAAAGTCCCATTATTGGTGGTGTTTGGACCCCCTCCACCCCCCCCCCCCCCCCGCCCTCCGCGTTTGAGAATTTGGCGAATGTGTGAGAGTCTTAAGACACCGCAAGCGCCCATCTCCCTCTCGCCCTCGCCCCGCTCTCCCCCCAAGCCCCTTGCCCTCCCCCGTTGTTTTTATATTTTGGCGACGTGAATGGGGTGAGCGTCTTAACACTGCACGCGCCTTCCCTACCCCACCGCGCACCACCTCACCTACCCCCGCTTTCTTTGCTTTTTCGGCCCCTGAGGAAGCAAAGGGTCTTATCGCCTCCGGGGCGGCCATTGGTATGAATGTTGAAGGTCCGGGGCCCGCAAACTGACAAAAAGTTGGGTCCCGCGCACCCCCACCCCCTCGAGGTAACTGATCCGCCCCTGTTACTACGAAAAGGTTAATATAAGAACATGTTTTTTTTGTTTTAGTAAACAGAGGAGAAACTAAAGAATGTCATACAGAGTGATCCTTCCGTTGTAACGCCGTCGCAGTAAAATAGGGTGTAAGGGGCAGGTGTGTTACAGAAGCTTAGCCGTACTTCAATGCGTTCTAGCGAGTGTCGCCTGTAGGTGCTCTCTAATGTTACCTCGTGTCAAGACTCTTCAGTGTTTCGTTGGGCTCTCCATCCCGCTTCCCTCAGCAACAATGTCTCTCACTCGGAAAAGGATATACAATTCCTACAAATTAACTCTAGTCAGATCCCCCACACAACACCACCAGCGGCAAGATATGGATCTCGAAGCATGAAAAGTTCAAGGGTGGTGCCAGGAATAGCTTGGCGCCAATAGGACGCCAAGCTATTCTGGCACCACCCTTGAACTATCATGCTCGATCTGTCTCTTGTAATACAGCACTTCAGAGGGCAACTTCAAAATCTGGCGACTTCGGTCCTGGGGTAAAATGTGTTAATCCTATAGGTGACCTCTCAAATCTAAATATGTAAATGAGACAGCTTACAGAAAGCCGGCCAGAGGCACAGATTCTCATGAGCCCCTGCGACAGCAGAGGCTTATGAGGATCTGTGCCTCTTGCAGACATAACCTCTCGCCGATGTGTCTATTGCGATTGGAAAGCGGCGGTTGCGGACTGAGAGATTGCAAAGGGATGAAGCAATGTCCCCGACAGGAGAGTGGCATACAAAATGACCTTTGACCTTCAATCTCGGGAAGGGTTGAACAAACTGGTATCCCGGCCATGACCCACACAGGACATGCGTAGAAGTACGGTTGTACCCAAAGGCGGTCCTGGTCTATGGAACGTTTTTAACAGCTGCGATGCAAGATAGGAAATAGCCTCGGAAATCACCAACGATAACAGACGTAGAAATTAACACAATTTCTTGCCTCGGAAGTGGGCAATCAAGTGACGTCATTACGTACTAATAGCGTTGCGTCATGACCTTGTCCGTATAATGACGATAAGTCTATAACAGGCGTAAGGGTTCACTTGTAATGTAAAGTCGTAATGTACATCAACACGCTATAAACGTGCGCCTTTGTCCTCAGTTCGATTTACCCGTATTAGTCCATAAGCTAGGAAGATCTACCGTGCACCCCCCCCCCCCCCCCCAGTACTCAATAAGATGGGTTTCAAAGTGTTCCTTAGTATGTCCTGAGATGTTTAAGCCATGTTCCCCGAAAATCCTTAGGAACACACAAGAGATATAGCCGATGGCGCAAGGGTACCCCCATTCACGCTCTTCAAAGGTGCTAAAATGAGGTTGAGAAACATTTTCCTCTAAATAAATCAGAATTCATTCCAGAAACCCAAATCAGGCAATATTATGTCAAGGCACACCTTCTGCATCCTCTGCAAAAAACAGAATGAAAAAATATTGAATCTCTGGCTCACAGTGAAGGTATTTGTGCACCCAGTAAATGACCATTTCCGCGAAATCGCAAAAAAAGACAAAAATAATGTGTCAGATGGCTTCAGACATTTTCTATAGCACTGACAGTCCATTTTCAGGTTTACATCATTAAAACAGGATGACACAATTATTATAAACTTGACTAGGTGATGCTGTGATCACTGTGAGTGCCACAGTAATTGATTTTGTATCCCTACCCCCAAGTTGTAAAAATACACAAAATTAATTAGAAAAAAATTGCTTAAGTTATTCCATTTTATTTTGACCTCTCTTTACCTATTAAGTTTCAATAATGTGAGCATAAAGTGCAAGAAAATAAGGAAAGTCGGCATCCTTTATGGTATGTTCGTGGTGAATGATAGCTTTTTCCCATTTAAAATTGCGGAATTGAGAAACGTACGTTGTTTCTGATGCCCTCAGAAATTTTGTATACAACTGATAGGTCTTTTTTAGGTTTTATTGTTTAGGAAAGAGTACCACAGTTACAAAAACCAACCTGATTTTATGATGCTGTGATGCATTTAGGGGCCACAGTGGCTGAATCTGCTGCCCTACCCCCATTTTACCTGTACGCAAAGGAACGAAAAATGATCATAACAATTGCTCTTCTGATTAAATATGTTTGTTGCCAGTTTTCTTAACAAAATATGCATATTGAGCATAAACATTTGTGATCATTTCATTAATTTCAGTGTGACCCATCAATTTAATTGTAATTCTTTTTATTTAAGGCATGCTTAACAGGGGCTGCCGATGAAGCTTCTATCGTCTGCACATTCAGCACTCTTGTCAAGGTCTACCTCAGGGAGATGTTGTGTCTGATGCTGTTTTTGGTCTACATTAATGACATCAGTACAACATTACCAAGGTTCGTTTCGAACATCCTCCACGCGGATGACTTTGCAGTGTGGAGCGCAGCAGAACATAAAGAAATAGCATCCTCCAGAATCCAGGATGCTGCCAATAAAATCAGCAACTGGACTAAAAGAGGTAACTCAAACTGAGCTAGACCATCTCTTTCAATCAGACGGAAGAGGTCACCTCAAACTGGAGACCTTCGAGTACCAAAGACAGACAGGCCAACTTTACTGGCAACAAATAAATTACTGGATTCACGTGGAGGCCTCACATTGAAGCCATAGAAGCTAGAGCTGCAACAAAAAAAAAAAAAAGTCTCTGATGAAGAAACTGGTGGGGACCACATTGGCGCAAATTACAGTATCCTGGCACAAGCAAACACCTGCTCAGTCAGACCAGTTGTGCGGTACCAAGATATATCGACAACATCAGTGAAACACTGCCTGCAAAACCCAAAAAGCAAGGCTTGACAAGATGCAGAACATGGGTCATTCTCATGATGCAGTGACATTCCTAGAGCCATCTGGAGCACCCCAATTTAGGAAATGGAGGACATTGGAGCCACTGGAATGCAGAACAGCACACACGATGAAGAAACTTACTAAACACCGACAGCATGGGAGACTACAGGAGCAGACCAAGAACCATCAGAAATGTCCAAATCTGAACCGCCCAAATCTGAACCGCCAACTGAAGGTCCTGCAAAGGGATAACACTGACGTCCTGGAACCAAGCCCAAAGATGTGTGAACAGCTCCCTTCAGATACCTGGACATCTTGAAAGAGCCTTCAAGACAACATAAACAATGTTCCAGGACTCTTTGCCAAAGGTCGCGGCACTGCACAAAGCCATCTTGCTGGAGGTTGTGCACAAGCGCTACCCTCACAGCAGCTGTGATACCACACAAGATGCCGTGCGGAATGAAGTAAGTGGCGTGTACATCTGTTGTGCAGACCGCACTACTACCTCCCTCTCCTTACCAGCTGGTGGCAGCAGCTCCAACTATCGTACAGATCTGCAGGTGCTCAACACAGCAGCAGAGCACTAGCTAGGGAAAGGCAGCAGCTTGATCCACTGATCTCACCAGGAAGCTTCAAGATAGACTGGATGCCCTGTCCACAAAATAGTGCTGCAGTGGATTCCAGTGCATTCTGGACTAGCTGGGAATGGAGACACTACAACAACAAAGTGATTGGCAACAGCAGAATGGCGGCTGCAGCCCGTGGGCAGATGACATCAACAAGCTGAACAGGGAGAGCCAGGCCACCATCTTTCATCTACGCACTGATTACTCTGGACTGGGTCCATACAGAAAAGCAGGAACGTTTCACAAACTCAAAATGAAGCCTGAAGGTTTACACACTTTAATCAGATCACTCTGTATCAGCAATTATTTGAAGCTTCCGTGCCTAATGCATGAAGAGATACCAAAATAAAAGAACGCTTAGCGAATGGTGGACTTCGGTAGAAGCGTAAACAACCAATCAGAATGTTCGGCAGAAAGGCCATGCAGTCACTTTATGATCAGAGCTAAATATAGATCACTTGCAACAAGCGTCAGCATGATCGTTTGCGATGGAATAGTCACAAATTGGGGGAGAAAAAAAAAAGAAGTAGACAAAAGTCTGCCAGCACGTTTTAATTTTTAACAAACTTTCACAGGCTTTAAGAAAAAGGACTGAAATCGACAGACTTTCCAGGGCCCTGAAAAAGCCTTGTCATTTTTTAACAACTTTCACAAAATTTAATGTTCACAGACCGTAAGGACCCTGCTGGACTCACCTATGCGAATTTGGCATAGAAAATCAGTCTCCTTAGCACATTCTCCAAACATGTCCATACACAGAAGCGGTCTGCTGGAAGTTCTGACCAGAAGACACGCCCCTATACACCAAACTCTGAAAACATGCTGCCTAGCTCTTGACAGCTCACTTATTGGCAGCCAGAACAATATAAGATTTAAAGACAGCCATAAAAAATTGAACGTTGCAGAAGGTGGAAGTGGAGATCTCGTGGTCGACATGTGGAAACTAAGTATTTTTGATAACATTGTTTTGGCTATTAGGAACCATGAAACTTTATTACGCATTCATATTTACACATTTCTAGATGAAAATAAATGAAAGGAAAAGGGGAGACCTTACTAGACCCGCCTTACGCTAGGTAAAATATCACCTAAAAGACCAGCCAGTTAAAAATAGTTACAATTAAATTGATGGGTTACATTGAAATTAATGAAATGATCACAACTTTTTATGTTCAATATGCATACTTTAAAAAAAAAAACTGGCAACAAAAAATATTTAAACAGAGAAGTATGACGTAAGCAATTTTTATGATTATTTTGCGTTACTTTGCATACTGGTAAAATGGGGGTAGGGCAGCAGATTCAGCCACTGTGGCCCCTAAATGCATCATAGCATCACAAAATCAGGTTGTGAGTAACTGTGCTACTCTATCCTAACCAATAAAACCTAACAAAGACCTATCGGTTGTATACAAAATTTCTGAGGGCACCGGAAACAACGTACGTTTCCCCAATTCGGCAATTTTAAATGGGAAAAAGCTATCATTCACCACGAATGTACCGTAAAGGATGCCAACTTTCCTTAATTTCTTGCACTTTATGCTCACATTATTGAAACTTAATAGGTAAAGAGAGGTCAAAATAAAATGGAATAACTTAAACAATTTTTTCTAATTAATTTTGTGTATTTTTACAACTTGGGGATAGGGATACAAAATCAACCACTGTGGCACTCACAGTAATCACAGCATCACCTAGTCAAATTTATAATAATTGTGACATCCTGTTTGAATGATGTAAACCTGAAAATGAACTGTCAGTGCTATAGAAAATGTCTGAAGCCATCTGACACATTTTTTTTTTTTTTTTTTTTTTTTTTTTTTTTTTTTTTTGCGATTTCGCGGAAATGGTCGTTTACTGGGTGCACAAATACCTTCACTGTGAGCCAGAGATTCAATATGTTTTCATTCTGTTTTTTGCAGAGGATGCAGAAGGTGTGCCTTGACATAATATTGCCTGATTTAGGTTTCTGGAATAAATTCTGATTTATTTAGAGGAAAATGTTTCTCAACCTCATTTTAGCACCTTTGAAGAGCGTGAATGGGGTACCCTTGCGCCATCGGCTATATCTCTTGTGTGTTCCTAAGGATTTTTGGGGAACATGGCTTAAACATCTCAGGACATACTAAGGAACACTTTGAAACCCATCTTATTGAGTACTGGGTGGGTGGGTGGGGGGGGGGGGGGTGCACGGTAGATCTTCCTAGCTTGTGGACTATATCAGTTTAGTGAAAACCTAGCAAAGGATTTGAAGTCCGCGGTTGCTAGCTCTCACAAGGTTCAAGAGAATGTGCAATATTTAACTAACAGACATGAGACCAGGCTGAGATCCAATCCTAGGAAAGCATAGAGTCCAGGACTCACAACTCGCAATCAGTATATTTTCATGTGGAGGAACTTCACAAAACGCGTACATTCATCTTATAGTGTAAGCAATGATTTCAAGCAAAGTGTAAAATTCAACATGTAAACAAACATGCACCATAATTTAAAAAAAAAAAAATCTCAACGTATTTGCACTTATCTCAAAAATAACCAAAATGCAGGAAAAAAATTCGGATTTTCCCCCAAATTCGGAAAAGTCCCATGTCTGATTTACTAACCAACTTACCTCATTCAGCCCGACGGCCGTATTTCCCAAATTTGTATGGCGTCATCTAATGATTATGCACCAGTTGCAGGAGATGGATCGACCATGATAATTCAAGGGCAGTGCCAGATTAGCTTGGCGCCGACAGGCGCCAAACTAATCTGGCACTACCCTTGAATTATCATGGTCGATCCATCTCCTGTTGTAGTTTGTCAGAGCTGAATGGCCCGGGTTAATCCAGTTAAGCCGGACACTCCACAGCTAGACATAGATCGACCATGATAGTTGAAGGTTGATGCCAGAATAGCTTGGCGCATATGGGCGCCAAAGCTATTCTGACACCACCCTTGAACTATCATGGTCAATCTGTCTCCTGGACAGTAATGCAGCCTTAAGAGGACAAATCCTGTTTATGGGAATTCGGCCTTTGGGTACACTGACTGTTTCATGGTTTGTTTTATTTGTATGCTTCTATACAGTTATTGTTACTAACATCTGTGACACTATGTTGTGATATTTTGTTTGTTTACACTTATTTACGCTTGGCAGACAAAGACAAATATTATTTTATGGATGATAAATTTCTTGAGTCTTAAAAATGAGTTGAAAAATGCTTGAGGGTTCACTGACTGTGTACACATTTTAAAATTAAAGGAAGATCGAATCTATTAAGCACCAGCTACATCAGCTGAGTGCGTGCGCGCACGCACACATACACACGCACGCACGCGCGCACACACATACCTCCCCTACCCCCCCCCCCTCCGCCCCCCAAACCCTACCTTTGCATGAATTAGCTGAAGCCATAGCAACATTTACCATCAGTAAATTGGTATTTGAACTTCATGTCAGTAACCTATTTGTTCCCGACACACCACAGCAAGACATGGATGGGACATGATAGTTCAAGGCCGGTGCCAGAATAGCTTGGCGCCCCGAGGCGCCAAGCTATTCTGGCCGCACCACCCTTGAACTATCATGCTCGATCTGTCTCTAGAATTGTAATACAGTCCTTCAGAGGGCAACTTCAGTCAAAATGTGGGGATTTCGGTCCTGGGGCCGCGGCATAATGTGTTTTAAAGAGTCCCAATACATATATGTAGATGCATAATCACAGTCTCATACAAGATGCATAATCACAGTCTCATACTTGATGCGATGCGTGTGTTGGTTTGTGATTTTGGACCTTACGGCTTTAGGTCGTACGGTCCAAAATCACAAACCAACACATCTATATAAAAACCAGCTGAGGGCTGAGGCTACAATTGTATTGAATGAGTCATATCTGAGTTGCGGGTCGTCAACGAGTCACCAAGTTGAGTCAACATGTACCTATAGATATGGGGACAACCAAATGCAGCTGGAACATGTGTACCCAAGTACGCATAGAATTGCGACAGTAAAAGGAATAAAATTATTGCCACGTTTCCTTTCTCATACACATTATGCACAGGCTGGTTCCTATGTTTTGCTTTGTTTGCCGTATGACTGAGGTAACGAGTCCTAACTGAAGCCAGCAGTTAACCTTTAACTCATTCTACCCCAGACACACCACAGCAAGATAAGGATCGACCATGATAGTTCAAGGGTGATGCCAGAATAGCTTGGCGCCTATGGGCGCCAAGCTATTCTGGCATCACCCTTGAACTATCATGGTCGATCTGTGTCCTGCACTGCAATGCAGTCTTCAGAGAACAAGAGCATCATTTGCGGATTTGGGTGTTGGGGTAGAATGAGTTAAAAACATTTAACTGCCAGTTTAGTGAAGCACTGAGACCGGATGTGTTTCTCAGTGAAAACTTTCATAAACGCCAAACAACGCTAAAACATGCATCCCAGGAACATGAGTTCAACTCCAAGAGGCATATATATCCGTAACTGCGGGGGCTCATAAGGATATGTCTCTTGCCATTCAGTGGATCGTCGGAGTGTTCCGTTTTTCAAGTCAGTCAAATGGTTAAGTGGTGAACGTGTGTGTCGTGAGAAATCGTCGTTGTTTGCAGCCGCATGGCGTTGACACCCAATATTGCCTTGGTAGTGTTTGATGCCTGCGGCGAACATGAGGCAGTTAATTATCGAAATAAACGCAGTTTAAACCCATTACAGCCTAAGGCTGACTGTTATCCAATTTCGGCTTATGTCTTACTTAAAGCTGCATCACAGATTAGGAGATAGACCAACAATTTCAGGTCAAAGGTGGTGCCAGAATAGCTTGGAGCATCAAGCGCCAAGCTATTATGGCACCACCCATGAACTGTCAAATTTATTTGAAGCAGTAATGTATTATTACAGATAGGAGATAGAGCAACAATGTGAGTTCAAGGGTGGTTCCCTGAGAATAGCTTGGCGCCTGAGACTTCTAGCACCACCCTTGAACTGTAAACTTGAATATATTTCAAGCAGTAGTGTATCATTACAGATTACTTGATAGATCAACAATATCAGTTCAAGGGTGGTGCCAGAATAGCTGGGCGCCTCAAGCTATGTTGCCCCCCCCCCCCCCCCCCCCCCCTTGAACTGTCAGTCAAACTGCGCGCAGTGTTTTTTTCACCGCGACTGTCTGCCTGCCTATAATACGTCGATGACGTACCTGTCTGGTACACACGCACTTGTCACGGTATGTCAAGTCGGCACAGTTTCTTCCGGTTTAATTCATTCTACCCCAGACACACCACAGCAAGATAAGGATCGACCATGATAGTTCAAGGGTGATGCCAGAATAGCTTGGCGCCCATAGGCGCCAAGCTTTTCTGGCATCACCCTTGAACTATCATGGTCGATCTGTGTCCTGCACTAGAGTGCAGTCTTCAGAGGACAACGGCAAAATTTGGGGATTTCGGTGTTGGGGTAGAATGAGTTAAGCACATATAGGGGCGAGCGCTGTCACAGCATACAGGCCCGCCCGCCGACCCCTTACGACGTTAACGTCAGCAGTGTGTTTGCGAAGTAAAGGCAGCTAATGTCTGCTGAGTTTCATACACGAACCTTTTCAGTACAAGGACTGATGGCCCGCGCACGGCCGTGCGCCGTGAGTGGTGTATTTCAGTCGCTGAATCGATCGTCCACTTAATTAGTAAAGCCGTACAATAATAATAATAATAATAATAATAATAATAATAATAATAATACCGGTTATTATAATTATAGGCGCTTTTCCCAATTCTGCGACTGGTATCGGCTCAAAGCGCCGCGAATTGAACCCAACACGCACGCTCACGTGACACACAGACACACACTCTGAAGACAAACCGTACAAGACAAACACAGGACATTCACGTGGTGCCGCGAAGGGTCAGCTGAGCTATTGAGGTTCCGGAAATTTTGATCGCTTGTATTTGAAATTTTATTAAGTGGCCTGAAACCAGTACCGTAGCATTCTCTTCAAACTTGTGAGGGCAGTCAGCGCTGCCTGTCCAGTCATCTGTTTATACTGGAATGATTAGCGGGTTGGCCTCGACATGTGCAGCAAACACCGTCCAAAGGCGCACGTCTATTGGATGTTGGTGTATTGTTACGATTTTCCCAAGCGAAGTCTGGCGCCTCATGTAAAAGTTTCGATAATTACGTCATTATAAAAATCACACGAATGACGCCGATGCTTATAATGACGTCGTTTTGATTCATCTGACAGCACATTTCGAAGCAAGAAATTGTCGTGGTACTGTGACTTTCTGCGTTTTAGTTCTAATCGGAGAGTTCCGGGATTAATTATCTATACTCTGACACCACAGCTCTCCGGAACGTCCCAGAAACTATAAGCCGCGTATCCGGAGGGAGCGCGTCTCGAATAAGTTAACTCTTTTGTCCAGCATCATTAAAAGACACACTAAGAGCTTTTGCAGAGATGTTGCGAACTGTTAACCCATATCATACCGAGGCTACAAGCTTCAAATTTGTACACTGCTATAGTACTTTCAGATAAGGATATAGAAAAATGTCTTTCGATCAAGGGTGCTGCCAGAATAGCTTGGCGCCTAGAGGCGCCAAGCTATTCTGGCACTACCCTTTAACTATTTTAGTCAGACTTATTTCACACACTGTTGTATTCCGAATGATAAGGGTTAATATAAGCGATCAACGTTCTGTTGTATCTGAACCTCAGTACAGAAATGGGGAATCCTTATTGCAGGTGCTTTTTGGAGGTCAAGGTCATTGCGCACCCTTCTTTGAACTTTTTCAAGAGAAAGATCGGAAGTTAAAGATATTTCTCAAAATAAAATATAAGTGTATTTTCCTATCAATACATAAACAAAGCGCATTGTGTTGTACTTTCTAAGCGCGTTTCTTATTTGAAAGATCCAGTTTGTTTGCGTATGGAATTCCCATGCTAAACGTTTCATTTTATTAACACATTCTGCCCCAGGACCGAAATCAACAAATTTTGAAGTTGCCCTCTGAAGGACTGTATTATAAATCTAGGGACAGATCGAGAAGGATAGTTCAAGGATGGTGCCAGAATAGCTTGGCGCCTATGGGCGCCAAGCTATTCTGGCACCATCCTTGAACTATCATGCTCAGTCCATGTCTTGCTGTGGTGTGTCGGGGCTGAATGAGTTAAGCTTTGAGCGGCGTATGTAAATGTCTCGCTTTTTGTCTGAACACTATACCGTCTTAAACAGGGACGTGATCATCATTAAACTGTATGATAATCATCGTCATCACTAAAAATACATTTATATTAAACACACACTCACGTACATACGCAATTACACATACACAAAGAAATTATTTCCACCGTACACCACAACTGAGCGCCACTTCGTTGACAAATAAACGAAACACATAATCTTGTTTTTAGTATTAGTTCGTTCATGATTTTATTCTGTATAAACAGGAGTACATGCTCACTCAAAGCGCCCCGCATCAACAGCTGCGAAAGTACTACTGATGCAGGGCGCCTTCGATAAGTAAGGAAACTTGAATCTACAAGGACGTGCAAAAGAAAAACGACATTTTTGTAATCGGAAACATAAAAGTGTCGCAAAAATGTCGTATTTCCTTTGCTCGTCAGTACATACAACAGTTAACACATTCATGACGTGTTGCATACGGATAGGCGGAGTCATACCGCGCATCCGAAAGCGTTAAGTCTTAGTCAAATTAATTTGCGTTGGTTGTGGTACTAGCAGGGTGAGAATCCGTACGACTTCAGTTTAATTATCCCTTTGCGTGTCGGTGTAGGAATCATCGCGACAAAAAACCGCTACAGACACTCAAAGGGTTAACTCAGTCTTATACTTAAAGGAGACATATGAGTCACCCATAGCTGTTAAACTGTGTATTTTGCTGATGCCTCTAATCGTAGAGAAAGTCACAAATATGAGGCATAAGTACATATCACCTTTATGTTTACGTCAGCTCTCACAACCAGTGTGGTCACCGTCATACATGAGTTGTATAATGTTTAGGTATGTGACGTAAGAATAAAACAAATGTTGAATATATGGTTTAAAAAGTGAGACAATTTGCCAAAAACATCAGTCAAAACAACATGAATCCAACGGATTTTTAAAAAATCGGTATGAAAGAAATTTCAGCGTCTAATGTGCTAAAATTACATATCCCTTGCGTTTTTAGCACAATCATAAGCGCCCAGACTAATAGCATGACCTCAAATACAAATATATTTTTAAGTCAAAACAATTAATATACTCTATATAATAGTGCATTGAAGTGTGACAATTACCATCACAATAATTAGGTTTCTTGTAAAACACTACTTTGAGGCCGAATGGTGTAAACCGGTTAAGTCATCACCAGAAACGTAACGTCAAAAGGCCAGGGTTGTAATCTAGAATGATCGTCATCTATTTTCGTGCCTGGAACATGACCCAGAGTCCATCCACAGATTCAAACTTCAGTTTTTGCAGCTTGGGTGGGTACTGCGGATAGAATATTATTTTATCATTCTGCTTGTGGCTGCATGCAGTAATCAAGTAAATATGCTGCAACCACAACCAGAACAATAATGTAAATATTATTGTAAGTATAGTAATAAGTTTTATTTCATTGTTTTGTAATCAGGAATGAAGTCATCATTTCCAGTGGACTATACTGAAGAGCAATAGACATTTTTAGAATCATGGGAAACACTACAGTGTTTCCGATGATTACAAAAATGTCGCATTTCTTTTGCACGTCAACATAAAATACATAGCTACAAAGTTATACAGTTTCACAGTGACAGCTATATATAGTTTTGTTTAACGTGCACTCTGTATGAGCATCCCTGTACACAACACAACCTGCGTTTGTATGTATATGAACTCACCACGGCCTTGTCGCACAGTACAGGTGTGAAGTGCTGCAGGATGGTGGCTATGGCCATGCGGATCTCCAGCTGGGCCAGCCTCATGCCGATACAGTTGCGGGGACCAAGGCCGAACGGCATGAAGGCGAACGGGTGGCGCTCTGCACGTGCCTCTGGGGTGTGTCTGTAGACATTTTTTTTGGGGAAAAAAGTTACATTTTCTTTACGTGTATTTTACGAGTTTTTCTCTCTCTAAAGAAAATGCATTATTATATATTTTTCAAAATTCTTTAGGCCCTTTAAGCAGCAATCCTCGATTTTTGTTTTTCGAATATGTGCTTGAAGATATGCCTGTTTACCTAATACCATACAATGCATTACAGGAATATTGGGAGTGCACAAGGCTATGTACGCTTCTAACATTTCCTGTAGCGGATTGTGTACAGTGAAACTGTGTAGAATCCATACAAAAAGGTAGTCACCTTTTTGTATGGATACTACACAGTTTCACGCGTAAAATGTAAGAAAGAAACACGACCAAAAAGTGCACTTACAACACAGATGAACTGCGCTTGTCCTTTCTAAGCCTGTCTGCCTTTCTTGGGAATATCTTCGTGAAGCTGTAAGCTGTAATTTGTTCTGCAAATATGTCTATAACGATATAACACACATACCTTTCCGGGTCAAACTTCATGGGGTCAGGCCAGATGGTCGGGTCTCTATGGATACTAATCACCGGGATGGATATGCGCATGCCTTTCTTCACTTGACATCCGCCCAATTCGGTGTCCTCGTGGGCTTCGCGATCAAGGCTGAAAAAATAATGACAGTTGTCTATGTGCACTGACAATGATTGATATTATTGTTATTTGCGCTACTACTGCCTCCGCTGTGGTTTACCATGATAGCTCATATCTCAGGTGGAAGAACGTTGTATCTTCGTCAGAAATACCACGAATTTTAACACGAGTCGGGTTTTAATTTTTAACACTTGTTCGAAACTATAATTATAGTTGCGTGGTTTTTTTGTTTTTGTTTTTTTGGGTTTTTTTTTTTTTTTTTTTTTTTTTTTGGGGGGGGGGGGTGAGGGGGGGGGGCTTACGAGGTCTCAGCAAGAGATATAGATCCTCATGGGCCCCCACAACTGCGGGGGCTCATGAGGATCAATGTCTCTTGCAGCTCGGTAGTGTTCCGTGTTTCTCCGCAGTGAAGGAGTCAGTGTCAAATGTACTTACAGGAATCCGGGTGGATACATCCTCATAGCTTCGTTCATACACATGTCCAGGTAGACCAGGCTGTTGGCGGTCTCGTAGTCCACTTCTCTCTGTCATGAACACACACACACACACACACACACACACACACACACACACACACACACACACACACACACACACACACACACACACACACACGCACACACACACACACACACACACACACACACAATCGCGCATGGACCATTCCCGACGAATATTCATGAGGTGAAGGTCACGCATCGAAAGCGAGGCTATATGGGGAGCATGTAAGAAGGGCAGATAATAAAATCAACAATGGCGACAGAGAAGGAGCAGATCGAAACAACATTGCTGTGTTCCTGTGTGCACATCATATAGGGCACAGAATAATAAAAACGCGAAACTTTCATTTCATACTTTTCCAAAAGCAACCGAAACTCAACGGAGGGAGTGGTTGATCCGAATTCGTCTGCTGCGTGTGTGAGTGCATGTGCAAGTGTGTTGGATGTGAGAGAAACTTTCGCATGTGTAGACTTTATGGGCTACAGCAGAAACTGTTTTGAGCGACCATCCTTACAGCAGATCACCTGTCTTTGCAGACCAACATTTAGGTGGCTGCAGCTTAGGTGCCATTGTTTGCCTTTCAAGACCTCTCGAGAGAGAGCGTGCGATTTTTAAGGCCACTTTCTTCTAGCAAAAATGGTGATTGCCAAGAACAGGTTCTGCTGTATGTTCATTTACTTTTGTTGTTGTAAAATTTAAGTTGGGTACCTGTTCTCACGTGTGTATGTGCGAGTGTTTTGCTATACTACCCTTCAAATGTCATAGTTGATCCCTTTAGATGATTGAGTAGTGCTGCCACCTCACACACACACACACACACACACACACACACACACACACACACACACACACACACACACACACACACACACACACACACACACAGAGTGATGAATGTCATACATTTTATTCTGCTGGCGTCTTCTGACTTCGACAATTTTAACCCTTTAGCTGTCAGCAGCGACTGATTTTGTTTGAAATGATGCCTGTGAAAAACACTTCTGAAATTGCTACCAACTGCGAAATGGTTAAGAGAGGACGAACACTTGTTAACCCACTAGCTTAAATATCTACCTGATGCACACCCACACTTGCTTGAATTCACCAAACTGGAAACATTGAGGAGGGAGGAGGAGGGGGGTCAACACTAAGTAGGTCTACAACCGATAATTGAATTTAAGCTGTGTTGTTTTTCGCTGGCAAAATTCACACAATATAACCGAGTTGACCCCTCCAAGAAATCTAATGTGCTGTCAAATCTATTTTAAAAAAATAGTGTGCACTCGGTATGTTACAAGTTCCTTGTAAGTTTTGACAAAGCACTCGTATATCTCTCATCACTCAGGCGTTTAGAAAAAAAATCCTAAAACCACAATCTTCAGAATGCTCAATCTGCTGACGAGTTTCTTCGAACACAATTCAATCAAGCTTCAATGCAAACGGCTGTGATTGGTTTACAGGGGACTGATTTTTATATGTGGTCAGATATTTGCTGATGCTCAAAATACGGCACAATTCTAAGGTCTCGACGTTGTGCACTTTCACTCGCCATGTTGCTGTCGCGGCGCGTCCAGCCCCATATTTTCGCGCACGCGACCTTTTGACCCCAAGCTCATTAAGAATAGTCAATGAGAAGCTTATACATGCTGAGGCAATATTGAAAAATGAATGACAAAGTTACTCGAAAAAGCACGGCCAGGAACGCGGACAAATTAACAAACAAATGTACTGACGAGCAAAAGAAATGCGTCATTCAAGTTATCATAAGAACCACTGTGGTGTTCCCAATGATTCCAAAAATGTCGCATTTATTTTCCTAGTCAGCCAACTGTGTCTGTACCACTCATAGAATGAATATCATTCAGCACCAGGTGACCTAACAAGATTCATTCTAACTCACCTTGTACGATTTAACGATTTTGCTGTATACTCGAAATTATTCACATATGTGCATAAAGTCGAATTATCTGGTCTTGATATTAAAATATGACCGTTTCCCATCGGGGCTCTATAAGGGTATTGAAAAGGTGGCATGTTCCTGCTTTTGGCCAAAATTTTAAGACTGTACAGGAAAATCAGCAATTTGTATGAGTTTAACTAAAAATAACTCATAATAGGTCAAGCGCAAGTAAATCACACTTGTTCTTAGAGTGAAACAGAAAAAGATTTTCTCTGCGGAGATATTATTGAGGTTCCGTTTGCAACGAACGACTCCCAACAGCGAACGAGCGCGAAATCAAAGCGGATAACCAGCATTGACGACGTTCCAAACATCTCAAAGAGGCACAGATCCTCATGAGCCCTCTTGAGCGTTGTCTACGCATTGTAGTACAATCTGGTTATCCTCCGTCACTTCGATCTCGTTCGTTGTTGGGAGTGGATCGTTGCAAACGGAACCTCACCAGTAAAGTCTCATATACATGATAAGGTATCGTACCTTGCCCAGCTTGGCGTCCACCTCGGCTCGCGCCTTCTCCAGACAGCCTTTGTTGGCGGCCAGACAGAACAAGGTAAAGGACATGGCAGAGGACAGGGTTTCGTTGCCCGCGAACAGGAAGCCCAGGGTGTTGCCGTATATCTCATCTTGGGTCAATCCTGATAAACAAATAAGCATTACTCATACTGAAGCATCGCTTATATTTAGCCTATTACTCGCTGAGGACGAAAGTAACTCATTTTTGGAGATGTCCTCTGAGGTCTATGTCTCAGTTTTGGAGACAGCTCGTCAATGATGAAATATCATCAAGGGTGGTGTCGGAATAGCTTGGCGCCTATAGGCGCCAGGCTATTTTGACATCAACCTTGAAATATCATGGTCGATCCACATCCTGTGGTAGTGTCATGGCTAGATGGGTTAATGTGAAAGGACTGATATATCACACGCCTGTAGGCGCCAAGCTATTCTGACTTCACCATTGCAATATCATGGTCGATTTACATCCTGTCGTAGTCAGGGCTTTATGGGTTAACACGGACTGATGTAATATATGTATCTGACATGCCTCTTAAGTAAGTCGTCTCAGTAGGCTCAACACTGGTCTGTAGCAAACTGTAGTAAATTGTATACCACTCGCAACTTATTTTTCCACGGAGTGTAAACAATATGTGGTCTACTTAGCAATTCCAGGTCATAGAATTTTATTTTGCAATACTGATGTTAAATGGAGAATGCCAGTATATACCCATTTTTGAGAAAAGCGAGACTTTCAACGTATAACTGCTGTTACATGGCAAATGGCAGTATGTCTGTTTCTGAGAAAAGCTGGATTATCATTGCATAACACTGCATATGGCTTTTGACACATAACGGAATAATACATGATCATTAGTACAGACTAAAATTTTAGTCTGTTACACTATCTGTGTGTCGTGAATGACAGACCTTTGCGTGTCCAGTGCTTGGAGGTGGTCAGCTGATCTGAATGATTGATTTCGGCGTCCACTGGACCCTGAGTCTCGCCCTCTCTCTCTGCCTCCAGCAGCTGTTGCAGGAAATCAACGCGTTTCTGGAACGAAGTTACAGGTCTGAATGAAGTGATGGTGATGCAGGCAAAAGAAGTATAGAATAGTCTCATTTGAATAAAGACATAAAACAGCATGTGGAATCAGCCAGTTTTAGCAATTAAAAGGCCGCCCTGGAATAGTTCGAGATCCAGAACAGAAAAGTGCCGGACTGCCAAGCGTGTAAATGCAGAGAAGGACCCAGCGAAGAAAGAAATGACAGTTACAACACAATTTATGAAATAGACTGTACTTTGTCATCTCTAAGCGTGTTTCTGTCTCTGTTGGGTTATTGTCCAGAGTAATTAATTTAGTTGTGATGGTGTAGAGGGTTTGAGGATTTTTCTGGCGAAGGGTTGCATGGTAACGAGCAGCTCGAGATCTTGAATTCGAATGTGACAGAAGGATACTCATTTCAGTTTATGTAATCTAGGCGTTTATGGTTTGTAGTAACAGTATTTATTCACTGAATTTTGTTTACCAGAGTAGAACCTGTTTTGACGAATCACCTTTTATTGCAAGAATAAAGTGGTGTTCAAAGATTCGCGCGCTCTCTAGAGAAATCTTGAAAGGCAGAAAAACGCACCTGTCGTTTAAAGACCATCATTTAGGTGGCTACAGCCACCTAAATGATGGTAGTTAATGACGGTGATCTCTCATATGGTGATCGCTAAAACAGGTTCTGTTGTATACATATTTTTCTCACATACCTCGTGTTCTTGACGCCGGTATTTGAGAGATGAGTCTAAAACCCCCATGAAGAAATTGTTGGTGTTCCGAGGTGGGAAAGTGATGCCAAAGAGTCTGAACACTTTCGAAAGCTGAGGAAACATAACTGAAACACAAAAGGTTATCTCAGTGGAAGCATGTCACATGTGGATACAAGGTTTTTAGCTGAATGAAATGACAGTTGACAATAAAGGGTTATTAGCTCGCAATATCTTCTTCATAAATGTTTCAATATATCTATCAATAATGCTGGACGTCAGGGCTAACTTAACCCGTTTAGTGCCAGAATGTGTTTCTGCAGTCTTCGTTGATTCAAGACAAGACCCTCAGCTGTCCCAGGAACAGTTAACTCATTCAGCCCGACGCACGTATTTCCCAAATTTTGGAGGCGTCATCTAACGACTATGCACCTGTTGCAGGAGATGGATTGACCATGATAACTCAAGGGTAGTGCTAGATTAGCTTGGCGCCGACAGGCGTCAAGCTAATCTGGCACTACCCTTGAATTATCATGGTCGACCCCGCCATCCCCTGCTGTAGTGCGTCAGGGCTGAATGGGTTAATTCAAACTGGTGTCAGCAAGACTGAGGTGTAGATCATCATGAGCACCGGCAACTGCGGTTGCTCATGAGGATCTATACCTCTTGCATTTGTTTTGTGTTCAGATTTTCTCTCCACTGAACGGGTTAACGTGTGTAGTGTGAATGTCATAACACGAAAGACTTTTCTGCCGTTCATTTCTCTGTACGTAGGAGAGTTCCACTAACTTGCACCAGGGGCAGTAGGAAACGTCTCTTAGAGTGCCTACACGAACGGATTGTGAAAAGAAGGGCACAACAGTCATAGATGAGGCAAGACAACATTGAAAATCTGTTCTGTCGGCATATTTTTTTCAGTGAAATCCCGCCCTGAGGCAGACCGTTTTAAATTAAACGGAATGCATACAAAGGAAACTTGTTTGACTAGAAATTGACTGATGCAACATCGCATTGCATTTTTTCAAAGGTCCGATTTTGCTTATAAATAATAATAATAATACAAAGTTCTTGTATATCGCTGTTCTCCATTAAAACACTGGACTCACTGCGCATGCACAACAGCACACCCTCTCTCTCAGACACACGCACGATTATACACTACTTACACACGCACGATTATACACTACTTTAAACCACCCCATCCCTTCCCAACACCTTGGCCATTTAACCCCTTCGCCGAGAAAACATGAGCACGATCCATCGGTAAAAGACGTAGATCCTGATGAGGATAATTGCTTCTTGTTGAGATGAACTTGTGTCCATGTTTCTTGGAGCGTTTTGGCTTCTGGTCGTTGAATAAACACAGATTTCAGAAAGGAATACCGTACGTACAGTGGCAAGGAAGGGACTAACTAGAAACACAGTTAAGAATCTTTTTGCATTGTCTTATACACGACGTGTTTATCTAGCTTACTCGTCAGGGTAATGATAGGACCGCTGAAATTAGTCAGGGCTCTGCCGTGTCTGATAAAGGGATCGTCGGGATCTTTGAGCGAGTCCACCTGAAGACCAAACGCCAATCCGGCTATCGCGTCCATCGCAAAATTCTGGCACATTCTGAAAGCAAACGGAAAAAGTACTCCCTTTAACCCCTTGACTGCTACTGACGATACAGCCGTTCTGTGGTATCATCAGTAGCGGGCAAGGAGTTAATGAGTAATCACTTTTCATCTTACATTCGTAGTTCTGTCCTTCTGGACCTTAACTCATTCTACCCCAACACCAAAATCCTTAAATTTTGCCCGTGTCCTCTCAAGACTGCATTGCAGTGCAGGACACAGATCGACCATGATAGTTCAAGGGTGATGCCAGAATAGCTTGGCGCCCGTAGGCGCCAAGCTATTCTGGCATCACCCTTAAACTATCATGGTGGATCCTTATCCTGCTGTGGTGTGTCTGGGGTAGAATGAGTTAATGATTTAAGTATCACACACAGGAGGAATGGCTACGGGCAAATGGGACGCAGTTACTTATGTAACTAGAGTCCAAAGAAGATGTTGTGAGTGTAGACTGTCCTGAATCTATGTGCGATATACCCCAGCTGACCTGTCTCAGTGAGTAAAAGTAGTATATACCCTTTAAAACATTGTATAATATATGTGCACCAACAAATTTTAATGAGTTGATGTCCGAGTCTATACGCTATAATAAGATCATAATAAAAGATAGAACTCCATTTACACGAATAGAAAGAAAATGGGATTGTGGCAATTGGTGATCTTTTAGACCAAAATGGCAAACTCCTCTCTTTTGTGCAATTTAAGCTGGTGTACCCTGAGGTCTCAACTAATTTTCTCTTGTATACTGGTGTAACCAATGCCATTAGGGTTTATATTGACTCAACAGCATTTGAACCGGCTGGAGACAATATAAAGTCTGATAGCAAGGTATGGTCCCTTATTTGAGAAGGTGGATCAAAAATGATTTATGCAACTCTTGTGAAGATAAAGTCTAATCCTGTCTGTGTTCGAAAGTAGACGGAAAGTAATGTTTGATGACCTACCAGAATGGAAATGTATATTTTTGAAATCACCTAAAACAACCCCTGACTGTCAGCTCAGGTGGTTTCAGTTAAGGCTGATACACAGACTCTTGCCTACAAAACGCTTTTTGTTTTTACGTAAACTGTCCAACACGGCAATGTGTACATTCTGTCATCATGAGGAAGAACTGAACTATTACCCACCTTTTTTGGGAGTGTCATTGAGTGTAGAAGTTTTGGACAGACATGGTAAAGTGGTTACAGGATGATTGTACGAACTGTGCAACTCTTAGCTTTTGTAAGGAGTTGGTGCTTTTTGGAACTACAAAAAATTTAAAGTCAGATCTTGTTGTAGACCTAATGATTCTGGTTGCCAAGTTTCATATTTATAAATGAAGGTTACAGGAAACTCAGCCAAGAATTGAAAACTTCATTAACTGTATGAAAAGTCGCTTTAAAGTGGAAAAGTACAGATATGGGATCCTAGGCCAAACTGAAAAATTTAATAGACTGTGGTTTCCATACAGAGCACTTTTCTGTGAGTAGACACAACCCCACATACACTTCCTTCTTAGTACTTCTTCACCTTTTCGAATCTCTCATAGTATGGAGTATGCCAATCTTCTCCTTTTTCTCCCCCAATATTGTGGTTTAGCCTGGCAGTGCGTCGGTGTTTACGTGTGTGGGTGTGTGTGTGGATGTGTGTGTGTGTGTGTATGTGGGGTGGGTGGGTGGGTGGGTGGGGGGGGGTGGCGAGGGGGGGGGAGGGGGAGGGGCATTTACGCGCGTAGGGTATTTGTTTTTGTTTTGTATTGTACTCCTGTATTTGTTTTTGTACTACTATGCTTTGTATTGTTTTGCCGTGTACTATATTGTAGTGTATTCTATGCTGTATCGTTCTGTGCTGTATTATGCATTGTATTTTTTTTTTGTATCTTGTGAAATATATATAATGCAAAAATATGAATATATATATATATATATATATATATATATATATATATATATATATATATATATATATATATATATATATATATATATATATATATATATATATATATATATATATAAAAGAAGTATATACGGCATTCAGAGCTACTGTTTTGTTTTGTTTTTGTGTGTAAACGCGGAGGAGGGGAAAGGGAAGGGGGGGGGGGGAGGGCTTTTTAACATAATTGGGGTGGGGGTGGGGGTGTAACACCATTTACCGTCTGAGGCATGAATTACAAACTGACATCAATTAACATGCGTGTGAACATGTACGGCAGTAAAACGTTCTGAAGGCATTGCACAATGCACTTGCTTTTTCAGTTCCACCTCCTCCCCAGTTTCTGCCTTGTTCCTGACGTAACTGTCCAGGTTCTTCACCACTCTGTCTATGGCCAGGGCCATCTGGAAAAAACGTTTATAGTGTGCCTGTATTGTTTGACTATTTATTGTTTATTGTTAGTATTATCAACAGGCTGAACATAGTGGCGCTGAATCTCTTAGGTCGTAACACGCTACAAAATATAAATTGAACTATCAAGATAGTTAAAGGGTGGTGTCTGAACTGCTTGGCGCTGAGGGGCGCAAAGCTATTGAGGCACCGCTTTGATCTATCTGTCGAACTGTCTCTTGAACTGCTACGTTGTCTTCAGTTAACGACACTTAAATTTGGGAATGTCGACCTTATAGGGACAAACGCTGCTCTGAGAAGGCAAATTAAAGTAAGTCTATTTGTGAAAAGCGAGATTTTCATTCATTTTTAATTTAAAGTCGCTTTTTGCAAATATGCACTTACTCTTCTTTTTGCCTTTATAGACCAGAACGGGTCGCTGCCGGGAAAATGTGTTTCTTATGCAAGTGCAGTTAGCAAGGAACCTACACGCCATTTAGCAGCTCCAGAAACTCTAAATATGCAATAAGAATGTTCCCCACCCCCACCCCCTGCCGTTGCTTGATATTTCGGCGAGTGCCGGGTGTCTTCACGCACGCGCCTGCCCCCCTCACCCCTCCCCTCCGCCTGTTACGTGGTAGTGGTCGTCATAGTATGATGCAATCACACCAGACACACTCACGCAGAGTTCTTGTAGAAAAACCACCCTCAGTTGCAACTCGTCACAGTGGCACAAGGATGTCACTAGACCACAGTGGAGTGACAGTTCCAACAGTACTTTATTCTCGCGATGCACTATCTCTCACAAATGTATCCACACTTTGATACACTGTCTCATATACAATGCGTCCGCAGTTTTGATACACTGAGTCTCTCATACAATGCATTCACGTCTTGATACACTGTTTCATAAAATGCATCCATAATTTTGATACACTGTGTCTCTCATACAATGCACGCACATATTTCCTCACACCCTCTTTTATACTGTTACAGATTTGCAGAACAATCCGGCAAATTACACAACTCAACCAATCAGAAAAAAACGTAACCAAAACGCATTAATATTCATTAAAAAGAACACTCTAGATGTATCTACAATCTTCCACTAACATCCAGGCGTATACCGTAAATGTTGCGAAATGTAGCCAACATGTGTACTACAAAACCTTGACATCATATTTGAGGTCACTAGAACGATCGCGCCTCTTCCACAACCTTCCAGCCCAATCTAGGTCAGACTTTGCAACATGTTAGTGAAATGTACAACATTCTAGCTAAACAACAAAAATCGATCGCAATTTTCCATGCAAAAGAAAATAAAAGGTACGTGTTTCTTATCTAAAATAACTCAACTGAACACCGGATCTTTTCCTATGGTTAACACACACATGCCCTAAAAAAAAACAAAAAAAAAAAAACATAACACAACCACAAACGTAACAGCACCGTTGTTGATTTTTCGCCACTGGAAGTAAGTTCTAGCGTCGGGAGTCCTAGGGGCGGATCGGTTACCTCGAGAGAGGGGGTGGAGGGTGGGGTGGGGGTGGGGGTGGGGAGGGTTGAGGGGGGGGGTAGTGGGAGGGTTAGTTGGGGTTCCAACTTTTTGTTTGGAACCTTCAACCTGACACAAAAGGCCTCCCCGACGCTAGACCTTCTTCCAGTGGGGGAGGGGGGGGGGTAGCGTGTGTGTGTGTATGTGTGTCTGTGTGTGTGTGTATGTGTGTCTGTGTGTGCGCGCGCGCGTGTGTGTGTGTGTCTGTGTGTCTGTGTGTGTGTGTGTGTCTGTGTGTCTGTGTGTGTGTGTCTGTGTGTGCGTGTGTGTGTGTGTGTGTGTGTGTGTGTGTGTGTGTGTGTGTGTGTGTGTGTGTGTGTGTGCGTGCGTGTGTGTGTGTGTGTGTGTGTGTGTGTGTGTGTGTGTGTGCGTGCGTGTGCGCGGAAACTCGCCAAAAAATGAAATAGGGAGGGGGCGGGAGTGTGTGTGTGTGTGTGTGGGGGGGGGGAGGGGTGTTCCAGAACCCTTAGCCCCCCCCCCCCTCCTGAGGCCGTTTGTGTCAGGCTAAAGGTCCGAAACAAAAACTGGACCCCCATATAAAACAGAGAGACTACCAAACGTGTAAGATTTTCTAAAAATCTGGAAAAAGAAAGAAACACGATTACAATGGACAAATACAACGTAGCACTTTCCATTTCTAAAAGTGTTTCTTTCTTTCTCAGAATACATTTTGAATCATACTCCGTCTATTTAAAGCACACGTCTTCTGCTTTTTATGACAGCAGAATCAATTTGGAGCGACCCCTCTTTTATGAAAAATCAGTTGCTATGGACGACCATCACGGCATAGGTCGCTGTTGCCACATAAATGTGATCTGTAAGGACAGCTGACACTTTTTGCCCTTCATGATTTCTCTTGAGAGATTGATTGTACTGATTGTACATTACTTAACGTCCCGACAGCAACAAGACTTTCTTGAGAGAGAGAGAGAGAGAGAGAGAGAGAGAGAGAGAGAGAGAGAGAGAGAGAGAGAGAGAGAGAGAGAGAGAGAGAGAGAGAGAGCGCACCAGTCCTTTAAGACCGCTTCCCTTTACAAACTAGGTAACGGCTCGAAACATGTTCTGCAGTAAAGCTAGAGAGTCTAACTCATTTGTAACCCTTCAAATCACAGTGACTATATTTAACCCCTTCACTGCCGACGAAAAAGAACACCACACCTCTGCAAGATAGAGGCATAGATCCTCATGAGCCCCCGCAATTGCGGGGGCTCATGAGGATCTATGCCTCTTGCTGAAATCACTTTGTATCCATTGTTCATGGGGCAGCTGGAGCTCTTCGCGCTGAATGTTCTCAGATTTCGAACATACAATGCACGATCAGTGGCAGTGATCGTGCATTAAAGAAGCACGTGCCTACCTTCTTCAGTTTTCCAGAGCTGAATATAGGAGACAATTGACTGCGAACATGTTTCCACTGGTCATCCCGGAGGCTCAGCAGATTCTCAGTCCAAGGTTTGTAGTCGATGAACCGATTTGGCTGTAATTAAAAGAAGTACCAGTGATACACATTATTATATGTCACCAATAAAACTACATCTGTTGCTGCTACTACACGATCACTACAATTAAAACCATCAACAACACAAACAACAACGATAATATAATAATAATATTATAAAATAATAATAATAATAATAATAATAATAATAATAATAATAATAATAATAATAAGATGGGATGAACCATAACCAACAAAGTCCCTTCTATATGAGAGCTGTCCTCGCTGTCAAGAGTCTCTACCTTTTGTCTTTGACCTGATTCTAATGTTGAATTATCTCCTATTCAAAAAGTCTCGCAGATCTGCCAATGCGTCAGTGAGTTGTATAAGGGGCGCAGGACATACGCGTCATTGATTTGTCAAACGTCATTTGTCATGACGTTAGTTTTAGTTTTTATATAATTTTATAGTTTACGTGATATGAGTTTCACTTTCGCTTAATAGGCTTGAGAAAATGGTGACAAAACTTGAACTTCACGGTACAATTCCAGTCTTGCTATAATTTGTGTGAAAGAAGGTTGACTTTACCTAGTTACATGATATAATAAGTACACGGGAGACCTGAATGCTCTTCTGAAAGCGCGTCGATGTGTGTGTGCGTGTTAGTGCGTGCGTGCGCGCGCGCTCCAAACATCTCCAAGAGGCATAGATCCTCATGTACCTGGAGGGCGCATGAGGATCTATTCCTCCTGGAGATGCGCGCATGTTTGTGGGAGAGAGAGATAGCGCGCGAGAGAGATAGAATTTCGTCATATTTAGAGTATTATGTCAATGTCTGCCTGGTGACGGAGTTGCCTCTTTTACATCACCGCCACTGTCTCACTTTCTCTAGAAGTTTTTTTTTTTAATTTTTTGTTTACTGTTTTAATTATTTTCTGAAAAGAATTAATTTTTACTAAAGAAGTTGAAAGGATACAAAGCTGGCTAACGAACTCATCCAATGTGTTTCTCCAAACTAGCTATATCCAAAGTTCAAATAAATATGACAAAAATTACAGTCTCTAATCTGGGTCAACCGACTTCCTATAAACGGTTGTTTATGTCTTCAATGAGACATTCATTACAGTATGCTCGGAGGCTCTCCTAGCCACCCGTTTAACAAAGTATTTCGCCAAGTTTCAAGCTTGTGTGTACAGAAATATCGGAGATTCTCTTGTTTACATACATATTATCCATCCATCCATCCATCCATCCATCCATCCATCCATCCATCCATCCATCCATCCATCCATCCATCCATCCATCCATCCATACATACAGATGTACGTTCAGCAGCGAGTTAGCGTAACTAGACGTGACATAATTTTTATCTTGTTACTTCAATTGTAAGAGGTTTAGGCCTGCCCGCCTTTGACATCATGAACATGCTATTAAATTCACCCCACCGCGACCCGTCCTAAAATGTCCCTTCTATAAGAACATGTTTCCTTGGTTTCGTTATTTTCCAGTTATGTTTTCTTATGAATTTTAACCCCTTCACTGCCGAGAAAAAATGAACACAAATCCAGTCGCAAGGTCAGAATTGATTCTCATGAGCCCCCGCCTGCGGCTCATGAGGATCTATGCCTCTTGCTGACACCACTTGGTATCCACCTTCTTTGAACGGCTGCAGCTCTCTGGTGTGGAAATAATTATCAAAGAGTCCAGGAACAAACTCTGCCTCCACTAGCGGTGAAGGGGTTAACAAACAGTTATTGCATGCTGATGTGTGCTGGTCTGTGATTTGGAACCTTACGGCATGCAGTAAGTGTAAGGTCTAAAATCACAGACCAGCCCACATATTCATTTTGTTTATACAGTCGTCAACACATTTTCTACATACATGTGAATTACTTCGCATATAACAAACGACGGACATAACAAAGGAAACATGTGGGTCCCCAGGCGATGTGTTATATCCGAAGTTTACTGTATGGGGTTCATTCTTGCTCACCACTCTGTTGGGAAAGAGACCAAACTTTTTGACCATCACGTCTCGAATCAGGTCAAGGTCCGAGATCACCACTGAAGGTGTTCCCATAATGTAACATCTGTGGTACAAAGGAAATAAAACAATTCCTTTAGTAGGACAGAGTAGAAAGAGGTACGTAGCACAAAAAAGGGAGATGTCTGTGCATTGATCATGCCTACCTTATCTGTAATATTATATTATATTGAGCAACATTTTGCTTGATATAGTGCCGATAACAGGTAGATGTGATTACGAGACCCGAATCAAAATGTCCGAGTCGTAGGACGAGGACATTTGATTCGAGTCAAGTAAGCACATCTTTCTGTTTATCGGCACTATATCAAGCAAAACTGTTGCTCAATATAATTTATGTACCCAGTCCAAAACAAAACTGTGCCTCGCATCACTCATTTTGCGGCTGATTGCGGTGTTCTGACAAAACATTTGAATGGCAGGCGACATATCGCTGTCGACTCAGCGCGTAGATTTCGTCTGTCTATGAAGACGTCAGTGCATTGTATAACCGTGCGTGTTACTGAATAATTTCTACTTGTAACTAGATCACGCATAATTGCGGAAAATGCCAGCAGGTTTGTTTATTTAGTTCTTTTGTCAGGTTGCCGATATCGCCAGCTGACATCTCGTCAATTTCATTTGTCAGTCCAGCGACTCGCACGTGTCCTGGCGTCATTTCTCCGTTCATGTGTGTTTATAGGATATAAATTTCGAGCGTTCGTGCACTCTAAGAAGTATTTCATTACTACTACACACGAGGAGCTTGTTGATGTTGCAGTATGAGCATATTTCGCGTTTCCGTTTTGAAAATCAAATATCGTCAAGATCGAGTCTTTTTGGCGCGCTAGGAATTTTGGAATGGAAAGTATATCAAGCAAATTCATTGCTTGTTATACAATACACTACGCATCGAAAAAAAACTTTACAAAGCTTTGGAGACGATATCTTTTTGATGCCTGAAGATTTTAAAATTCTGACTGCATCGCGAAAAAGATTACGCACTTGTGAATACAACGCAACAACCTGTATCTTTTTCTGTTGCATTGCCTTTAAATTACAACCCTTTGAACACGACACCCCTAAAATCGAAAGTTGCAAGGTAACATTTTCATGTGAGACGCGTTGGTTATCACGCACTGCTCGCGTTTCATCAGGAGCTTCGTAAATCTGATTGACCATTTAAAAGGGCATACATTTATCTCTCCATATGCTTCAAGTGATTAAAAAAAACTTGTTGCTGTTGTGATCTGAATACAACATGCACCCCCTAAAAAATCACTTGTACCAATTTCAGACTCATGTCGTCCATTCGCCAGCCAGTGATTTAAATTTCGAATAATGACGTGACATGGAAAATCCTTTCTCTTTCAAATGCAACCAAAACATTCATTTTGAGCGAGAATTGTGGATTTTGTTGCAAGAAAAGCAAGAAAAGCTCACCTACCCCCGATTCCAAACATTTCAACTGATGGAGCAGTTTCATTTGTTTGTCTCTTATAAGAAGAGAATGCAAAGGATTTTTAAGAAATTCAAATCATCAGATGGTTTGGGGAGCGTTTCATGCATTACAGTTACAGGAATGTACTTTTATTTTTATTTTTTACACAACATACGTAGTACCGCAAAGGGCAATGAGGAGGAGGTGGGGGGGGGGGGGGGGGTGGGTGTGGTGTGGAGTGGCATCGAGGCTGAGTTGTAGTGCAACACTTATGATATCAAAATGTTTACTTTTCAACAAGTAACTTGAAATAACACACATTTTTCACAGTCTTCTTGAGTGCGTGTGTGTATGCGCGCGCGTGTTTGTGTATGTGTGTGTGTGTGTTTGTGCGCGCGCGCGTGTGTTTTGGGTGTGTGCGTGTGTTTGTTTGTGTATGTCTGTTTGTGTGTCTGTGTGTGTGCTAGTGTGTGCGTGTGCTAACGTGTGTGTGTGTTACTATTTTATTGCTTCATGTTTGAGTATTCGACTCACACTATCAATTAAAACAAAAAACAGCAAAGCAATACACACGTGCACACACACACATACACATACACACACACACACACACACGTGCACACACACACACACACACATCCACACATGCACACACACACACGTGTACTCACACACACACACACACACGTGTACACATACACACACACACGTGCACACACACACACACACACGCACGCACGCACGCGCGCGCACATGCACGCACACGGACTCAAGGGGACGGTTAAAAAAATGTGTGTTATTTCAAGTTACACACACAGAGAAGTAAAAGTTCTGAGATCGTAAGCGATGTGCTGCATCTCATCTTTGACCTCCCCCACACCCTCTTTCCCTTCCCTCCCCATTCCCCCCTGCGGTTGAACTGAATACATGTATCATTTTCTGCATCGGTATTCACTCGATGCACTGTTTTACCACGTTAGCTCATGCGCACTTAAACACACGCACGCACGCACGCAAGAACGCACGCACGCACGCCAGCACGCACGCACGCTTGCACACACACACACACACACACACACACACACACACACACACACACACACACACACACACACACACAGACTCAAGGAGACGGTGAAAATGTGTGTTATTGATGAGAAAAGTAAATGTTTGGAGGTCATACGATACATCTCACCCTCGACACCCTCGGCCCCCCTACCCCGTCTGGCTTCCCCGACTCCCACCCACCACCCCCCATCCACCCATCTGTGGTACAACTTATTATGCTGTGTGATAAGCATGACTGAAGTAAAAACGCCTCATGAAACGCTCTATGTTATTTGATGATTTGAATTCCTCAGAAACAAAAGTTTTGCATTCGCCTCTTAAAAGAGACCAACGACATGTTTTGATTGTGGGGAGAGGGGTGAGGGGGGTGGGGTGGGTGGGCTGGGGGGGGGGGGAGTAGGTCGGCTTTTATTGCGATAGAATAGAAAATTCTCGCTTAAAATTAATGTTCTTGGTTGTATCTGATAGAGATGATAATCCTCCTTCTCACGATATTACTCGGAATTTAAATCACTAGCTGGCAAATGCGAGATATCCGTCTGAAACCGGTGCAAGTGATGTTTGTGTGGGGTGCATGTCTTATTCAGACCACAACAGCAACAGATTTCTCTTAAAATTAAAAATCATTTGCAGCATGAGGAGATAAATGAATGCCCTTTTAAATGGTACAATCCGGAGGAAACGTGAGCAGCGCTTGATAAACAACGCGTCTCACCTGAAAATGTTACCTTGCAACTTTCGATTTTGGGGGTGTCGTGTTTAAAGGGTTGTAATTTAAAGGTAACACAACGGGAAAAGATGCAGTTTGTTGCATTGTATCTATACGTGTGTAAACGTTTTCGTGTTGCAGACAGCATTTTAAAATCTTCAGGCATTAGAAAGATATTGTCTCTAAAACTTTGTAAAGTTTTTGTTTGAAGCGTAGTGTATATCAATACATGTGTCAAAGAAGGGAAAACTTTATGGGGTGGGTACATATATGTATAAGCCCTACCCAGTACCCAAACTTAGAGTGGCCCACAAAAGACACATGTAGCCAAATCAATGCGTCTACAACACCATAACTGCAACAGCTGCAGCCAGCTGCATGAGGGAGCTTAGTCCTGTCAGTGCCAGCTACAAAGCTGTGGTTGGCGCAGGACTAAGCTTACTCCTCGCAGTTAAGGCCTGGTTTAGATCTTTGGCTAGGGTACCGACAAGTATAAAGGATAGCATAGGACAAACACAAACAGATACTATACAACATGTCCTACCCGTATATCTTTGGGTACTGAGCTGCCCACGTCAGGAGCGAATTAACCAGTCCCTAAAATATAATAAGAAAAAAACATTAAAGTTTCCTCATCCAGGGTGGGCTTTGACTGCTTCTAAGTAAAGCTAGCCGTTTTGTCCAACATTATGTTTGTAAGACATACTACAAAGGAGATCGGTATTTCGAACTATTATCCTTTAATGGAGTACATCGCTTTAACGTACCTCCTTCACAAGTGCCGGGTTGTTCAGCAAAAACGGCCAGGGTGTCGGACCTTGCATACCAAGCCTTTTGAACAATGTGCTTTTTTTGTACGCTTGCCTGAAAGCATAAAGAAAGTGACTATATCTTTTAATGGTATTCTAAGAATGAAGTGTGTTTGTCTGTTTGGTTGGTTTTTTTTCTTTTCCTTTGACAGTTGATCGGTGTGGTGCAACCTGGTTTTAAAATGACGCCTTAAAAACCTTTCTGTATATATTAAGATCCTCCTTTTCGCGGAGAAAAAAATAAACATCGCGAAACTGCAAGATATATAGATCCAATGAGGTCCCACCATTGCGGGGGATTATGGGGCTCTACGCCTCTTGCTGAAACCACTCTGACTCCATGTTCCTTTGACAGCTCAATATCGCTGACGTTGAATTTGTAATAATTTCAAAAACACAATCTGCGTCGATTGGCAGCTATGGGGTTAAGTTCATCTGCATGAACGTCTGCAAAAACAACACATTTAACCCTTTGGCTGTCGGTTGCGCTTTTCGTCGTGATAATTCCTGTAGAAATCATCGTGACAAAAACCGCTACCGACAGTCTAAAGGGATGATCAAATAGGAAATCACCTGTCGCACGCCTGTGGATGTAGCTGATTCAGTAGATGGTAAGGATTATATGAGTGTTACACACACACACACACACACACACACACACACACACACACACACACACACACACACACACACACACACACACACAATCCAAAACTCACCATATCCATACTGTCAAAAGTGTCACCACACACGCTGTCAGAACACTGGTCAGTGAAAAACAGCAGGCCTCCATGTCACGTCCTTGGTGTCACGTTACATACAACACAAATCAAGCAAAATTTGTAAAATAAGTAAACTTCAAAATTTTACGCGAATCAACGCGACTCCAAAGCATACGATGTATAATCAAGAAAAGAAAGAAAGACACTTTGAAAAAAGGAGAATAACAACAAAATAACAGCATAATAATAATAATAATTACGGTATTTGTAATGCGCTTATCTTATAATAATTATAACTCTAAGCGCGCACTCACAACTCGCGCACGCATGCGCACGCTTTGGACAATGACTCAGTCACGTACCACAAATATTGAAAAACATTACGACGGTCAGCTTAATAATAATAATAATAATGAGTACTTGTATAGCGCCTAACCTCAGATTAGAGCTCTAGGCGCTTAACAAAAACTAATGTACAAAATAACTAATTACAAAAATGCAATTTACAAAAAGTACAAAAAACAAAATACAACGCATACTGTAAACAAGCTATAAAGTCACCATTCAAAAGTGCTACGCTTATGGACTCATACTGGCATTCACACACACACTCACACACACTACTTTTAACATAGATAGAGATGACATTAACATGACAGGTGTGTGACAAAGTCATTTGTAGCTGACAGAAAAAATATGGGTCTTTAGGGCTCGCTTGAATGCCTCTCTCGAATCCACGTATCTCAGTTCGCGTGGGAGGTCATTCCAAACAACTGGGCTTTGGTATCTGAATGACCTCTCACCAAACGACTTTGTTTTGACAAGAGGGATACGTAAAACTCGAGAGTCGGCAGCAGAGCGCAAATTCTGTCTTGAGGGCGTATACAGCTGGAGAAGAGAGGCAAGGTAGTATGGGCAGGAACAGGTAATACAACTGTGAGTCATGCATGAAATTTTGTACTGTATCCTAGCTGTTACAGGTAACCAGTGAAGAGCAGACAGATGGGGTGTGATATGATCTGATCTAGGGACTCTAAGAATCAACCTAGCAGCTGAGTTTTGAATTTTCTGGAGTTTGCCAATCAGACACTGGGAATAGCCAGCCAAAAGAGCATTGCAGTAGTCTAATTTAGACAAAACAAAAGCGCAGACAAGTACTTTAGTTGCTTCAGGTGTCAGATAGTGGCGGACTGAAGCAATACGTCGCAGTTCAGTATAGGCGGATCTGCAAACGTTGTTCACATGAAGGCGCATGGACAGGTTACTATCAAGTGTGACACCCAGATTTTTTACATGGGGGGAGAAGGGGACAGTGGCACCACAGATTTGTAATGACTGGGGGAGTGTCAGCGTCTTCGTCAACCTTGGGGAAGCAATGATCATGGCCTCAGTTTTTCCGTCATTCAACTGTAATTTGTTTGAAGTCATCCAGCTTGCGGTGGGGAGTGTGGTGATATAGTGCTAGAACTGTTGAAATAGTTGAGTTTTGAGGGCGGACTGGAAGGAGGAGAGAGAGAGTGTGTCTGACGAAGAGATAGTGGGAGAGTGTTCCAGGTGGATGGACCGTGGACGGAGAAGGAGCGGGGGCCGAAAGTGTTGAGTTTGGTGCGAGGGATGTGGAGGCGGAGAGGGTCGGAGGCAGAGGGGAGGGAGCGGGAAGGTGTGTAGGGGTGAAGTAAGTTGGAGAGATAGGCAGGAGCGCAGTTGTTCAGGGATTTGTAGCAGAGAGACAGAATTTTGTATTGGATGCGTTATGGGATGGGGAGCCAGTGAAGGAGTTTGAACAGGGGTGTGATGTGGTCGGATTTTTTTTCTTCTGAGGACGAGGCGGGCAGCATTGTTCTGGACGCGTTGGAGAGTGAATGTGGTGGAGTGAGGGAGGCCGCAAAGGAGAGCGTTGCAGTAGTCGATGCGACATAAGATGAGAGAGACAGCAAGTTTGGTGGCAGCTTCGGTAGTGAGGTATTTTCTGATCTGACTGATGCGGTGGAGGTGGAAATAGCATGCCTGGGCCGTGGCGGAGACGAAGCTGGTCATGGACAGAGAGGAATCGAGGATGACGCCGAGATTCTTGGCCGAGTCAGAGAGGGAGATGGGGGTGCTATCGAGTTGAAGGTAGAGAGAGGGAGGGAGCTGGGAGAGTTTCTGGCGAGTGCCTCAGTACCAGCATGGCTTCCGTTTTGTCGTCGTTCAGTTTAAGCTTGTTTGCTGTCATCCAGTTTTTCACGTCTTCGTAGCAGTCAGCCGTGCGAGTCAGTAGTGACTGAGTGTTGTCGAATTTGTCTTTGTCTAGCAGTTGTGAGTCGTCAGCGTAGAGGTGGTGGTGTTTGCGGTGAGACTGGATGATGTTGGACAGGGGAGAGGTGTAGAGTGTGAAAAGGACCGGGCCCAGGACGGACCCCTGTGGAACTCCGCAGGAGAGCGTGACTGGATTGGAAGAGACGCCGTTGATGGTGACGGACTGCTGTCTGTCGGAGAGGTAGGAGAGAAACCAGGAGTGAGCAGAGTCAGTGATGCCGAAGGAGTGGTGGAGTCGGTGGAGGAGGATAGAGTGGTCAATAGTGTCAAAGACGGCAGAGAGATCAAATATTGTAAGAAGAGAGATGTTGCCCGAGTCGGTGGAGAGAAGCAGATCGTTTAAGATATGTAGAAGGGCTGTTTCAGTGCTGTGATGTTTGCGATAGGCAGACTGGAATGGACTGAGGATGTTGTTGTCAGTGAGGTGGAGGTTGAGCTGGTTGAGAACAACCTTCTCAAGAAGCTTGGACAGGAAAGAGAGATTGGAGACTGGGCGATAGTTCTTGAGTTCGTTTGGGTCGAGGTTGTATTTTTTGAGGAGAGGACGGACGATGACGGACTTGAAGATATCGGGGACGGAGCCGTTTTCTAGAGATGCGTTGATGATGTCGGTAATGAAGGGCAGAAGTTTTGGGAGACCGTCACGGTAGAGAGAAGCTGGGAGGGGGTCTAGTTCGCAGGTTTTGAAGGGCATGAACTTTATGGTCTTGAGGACTTCATCCTGAGAGACGGGGCGGAAGGACGAGAGGGGAGTGCCGGAAAAGGTGGGGTCGGGAGGGCAAGGCGGAGAAGGCAGACTGTCGAGTGTGTTGCGCAGAGTTTGGATTTTGTCCGAAAAATAGGTAGAAAAAGCGGACGGGAATTCTTCTTTGCTGTGTGTGTTGGGGAGAGGAGAGTCTTTAGAAGTGCCTAGGAGTGTGTTCATGGTGTCGTAGAGGGTTTTGGAAGAAGTGGATTCCAGGATTTGGTTTTGAAAGTGTTTGCGTTTAGAGTCGGAGATCATTTTGCAGACTTTGGATCTAGTTGTTTGGAAGATCTATCTGTGAACGGTGAGGTCAGATGAGCGCCAGCGGCGTTCCGCTTGTCGGCGCTCCCGCTTGGCCTCAGCTATGTCGTCAGTGAGCCAGGGGGAGGGGAGTCGGTTGGGTATGGAGCAGGTGGTGACAGGGGCATGGGTGTCTAGAAGTTTTCGAAGGAAGGAATCGAAATGGGATGCAAGATCGGGAGAGGGGGCAGGGTCCAACAGCAGCAACAACAATAACAACGACACAACAACAACACATGGCCAGTTTGTTTTGTCCCTGGTTTTCGGCAGTGTCTTTATTGTGTGTTGTTATTTCCTTGTTATATACATGTTAATGTAAGTACAACACACGCACATGCACTATAAGATTCAGTCATTTCTACATACATATGAGATAGCAGGAATCCTTTTCATACAACCTCCCTCTTTGGGTCAGCAAGGAGAAAATTCATTTTTCCATGCGTATGATAAGTCTATGGTCTGAAAGTATTACGAACGTTTGTGATTATTCTATGGTCTGAAAGTATTACGAACGTTTGTGATTATTCACACAAGAAATGCACAGCTTTTCAAGACTTAAGTTCAATGTGAAAGTACCCCATACTGATCAGTAACCAATGACTGATACCTGAGGCAGAAAATCAGTCGACCGTCTCACGTTTTGCGCGTATGAGATCTCGTTTCTATAGTGTTCATGTCATATCCTCAACTACACATGCTGAGGTAGGCCTACACATGCATTTACCGATATACAAAGCAGTTCTTTCGGTACAACACAGCTGATATTTTACACATCGAAGTGCATGCGATGCATCATTTACTTGAGTACATTATCAACCCCATTTGAACTTGCGCACATACCGCAAGAGACACAGATCCTCATGAGCCCCCGCGGGGTCCGTCTGTGCGTCTTGCTGATCTCATTCGTATATGCGGCGTGCCTCCGGCAAATAGTGTCTTCCTGCATGATGTAAGGTGGCCGGTTTTGAAATACATGATTAGCAGCCGCTTACAGTGAAGTGGTAAGGTAGACATAGACAGACTCGACTGTATCATTCTAAAGTAAAACAAGATGAGGATTTCATCCCAAAGTCTACCATATTGTTCGGAGCTTCGGAGCTCACATGCGTTTTTCTTTTAGGAACATTCAAAGTTGTTCATATTTTTAGGGTTATTATGCTGATCCATTTCCCTCCTCTAAAAGTCAGTCAACCTCTGATCAACACACAAGCCGGCACACACAAACAAAGACGGACACACGGCGCTTCCCGCCATTAGTACGCTCTGTGGGCTCGTATAGGAATTCTGAAGAAGCAGAATAGCACGAGCAGCAAAATGACGTCATTGTTAGCTTCACGGCATGGCATCGCTAGTCCCAAGATGCCGTGTGACCAATTTGATGTTTCACGTCACTCAAACGAAAGGCACGCAGTTTATTCCAGGGCTGCAATGTTTTGTTCCAGACAACCACTTCCAGAGCTAACTGTTTGATGGGTGTATATAGTGGCTCCAAAACTTGCAAAAACGAATTAATTCCCATTCAAAAGGTTGTAGAGGTACAACGCTGGATTACGAACTCATTCAATAGGTTATCTCCCTTTAATCTAGCTGTATGCAAAGTATGTAGTAAGAATAACAAAAAATACGGACTCAAATGGTGATCAACCTCTTTTTGTGAAACTGCCATTTTGTTGACAACGCGTAACTTAATTAAACAAGATGTCACCCAAGCCCAAAGTTGTTCTTATTTTCAAACTTATTCTTCTGATCCATCTCCTTCTACTCTAACCCACCCTCTGATCCGCACACACTGGCACACAGAAATGAAGACGGACACACGGCAATTCCCGCCATTCGTAAGCTCTGTGGTCTGGTGTAGCATAGCTATTCCGAAGAAGAATCATGACATCATTAGTCCCACGACGCCGTGTTCATAGTGGCGACTCGATGTTATACGTCACTCATCGCAGTCCGGCCTAACATTTTACGTAAGAGGATCAAACTTTGCAATTTTCTTGTTGATTTTCACACCTAGTTCTTACAGGTCACAATTTGAACTAATCCTACCCCGAGCCGGGACAAACAGCAGGCTTATGCCGATACTGTTTATGAAAAAAAATGAAGTTATGTTAGATGTATTACAAATACCTCCAAAAGAGTGGCACAGAAAATTGTCTGATTTTCACACCTAGGGCATAGGACCTACAGGTCACAATTGACCTAATCGTTACCCGACAGCCGAGACAAACTGTCGGTTTAAGTAAATCTCATATATGAAAAATCATGCGATTATTAATTATTAATTAGAAGAGTGCTTCTTTTATATATATATATATATATATATATATATATATATATATATATATATATATATATATATATATATATATATATAAGATTCAATTGTTTTCAGATTAATCCCAAATAATTCGTGAAATGAATACCAAAAAGTCATTTTTTAAAATAAAATTTTAATTATCACTCAAAAGGTCCTAGAGGTACAATGCTGGTCAACGAACTAGTCGTTCAATATTTTCCTTTTTATCTAGTTAGAGAGAGAGAGAGAGAGAGAGAGAGAGAGAGAGAGAGAGAGAGAGAGAGAGAGAGAGAGAGAGAGAGAGAGAGAGAGAGAGAGAGAGAGAGAGAGAGAGAGAGAGAGAGAGAAAGAGAGAGAGAGAGAGAGAGAGAGAGAGAGAGAGGGGGGGGGGGGGGAGAGACTTCGGCGCGCGCTAGAAAGAATTACGTCATATTTAGAGTATTATGTCAATGTCTGCGTGGTGAAGGAGTTGCCTCTTTTATGTCACCGCCACTGTCTCACTTTCTCTAAAAGTCAAGATTTTTAAAAAACTGTTTTAATTCTTTTCTGAAAATAATTAATTGTTTACTAAAGAAATTGAAAGGATACAAGCTGGCTAACAAACTCATCCAATGTCTTTATCCAAACTAGCTATATCCAAAATTTCAAGTAAATATAACAAAAATTACGGACTCTAATGTGGGTCAACCGACTTCCTATAAACGGTTGTTTATGTCTTAAATTCGATTGTAATATGCTCGGAGGTTCTCTTTAGCCACTCCTTTAAGAAAGTATTTCGCCAAGTTTCAAACTTGTGTGTACAGGAATATCGGAGATTCTCTTGTTTACATACATACGCACACACACAATAAGCAGCGAGGTAACTAGACATGACGTGATTTGTATCTTGTTACTTCAATTGTGAGAGGTTTAGCCTGCCCGCTTTTGACATCACGGACATGCTATTAAATTCGCCCCACTGCGACCCGACCTAAAAAGGTCCCTTCTATAAATAGAAGGGACTTAAAAACTACCTCGGGACAATATCGCAAGTTTGACCGTCCTCAAACGCGGGTTCTAGTCGCTGTCACACACACACACACACACACACACACACACACACACACACACACACACACACACACACACACACACACACACACACAGAGCGCTTGGCGCCAAAAAGACGTCCTCAGCAAGGTTTGCGTAGCTAGACGTTACGTCATTTTTATCTTGTTACTTCTTTGCCAGAATTCGGGGTCCGCCCCAACAGCACGTCATGTGCATTCTCCGGAATGCGCTCCGACCAGCCCGATTTCAAAGTCTACCGTATTTTCAATACGGTATACAATGAGTCCTGCGGTTCTTGGTATATTTATTTGGAGCGGGAAACAGACAGACTGGTAGATGACTGGTACTTCATAATTGACAGGCTCACAAAGACCAAGAGTCAGCCGCAAGGAGACTTTATCGTCAACAAGTTTCTGAAAAGAAACTCAGAAACTGCTGAAGCTAAGCGGGATAAATTACAGTAAACTCTGGATATAACCAATCGCCAGGGGACCCATTTTTCAAGTTGTTATATCCGATGTTTGTTATAAACAAAGTAATTTACGTTGGCCGGAAAAACTGCTGTTGGGACTTTTGACAAAGTGTGGCTATATCCGACTTGTGTTATATCCTACCATGTTAAGAGCGGAGTAGAATGTATAATGAATGGCTGGCGTAACATAACAACAATGATTGTAAATCCGTGATATACAATGGCCGGACCGGTATATTGTGCTAGTCTTACTATGCCGCATGCATTCATGCTAACGTGTTGTGATTGGTGATACTGCGGCCGGGCGTACATGAGTTATATTTTATATGCTTTGCACTCTGACCGAGTGGTCGATGTGTTCTCGTCAACCTTCCTGTTTACACAACTAAGTGAGTGGCTTTGGGTTATTCAGGTCCTGACACACACCTACAACACTGACACCGCAGAAAATGAGACCGTTCTACACGTACATTACAACGGGAGACGGCGGAATGCGATCGATAATGCTAGTAGTAACAGTTCAAGGGTGGTGAAAGACAAGCTTGGCGTAAGACTGGTTATTCTGACCATGCACACATGCACCACTCATCTCAGTGTCACTGACAGCTACGTGCCATGGCCGTCGGTTCATGCGCTGTAGCCTAACTGAAACAGCCCCGCTGAGTTGACACACACAACGTCAGTTCGACCATGGCAGTTCAGACAAGGGTGGTGTCACAGAATAGCTTGGCGCCCCAGGCTATTCTGTCACCGGGCACCACCCTTTAACTATCATGGTCGATGCTACAATTCCGAACGAGTATGCCTTGAAAACAGTTCCGAATGTTAAGAGTTTCGACTGACTTACGGCCTTACCTTGACTAAAGCTCGTTCCGGCCGCCGTTGTGTTCAGTTTTGGTTTCTGATCTAAAACTGAATAGCTACTGGACTGCTACAGGAAGTGCAGAATTTGCCCACAGCGGGCTATGCTATGCTATTATTGAAGGGACAAGGGCGGACTTCCAGCTGGCGCTGATTTCGTCGGGGGGGGGGGGGATGGGCCAAGGGGTGGGGGGGGGGGAGAAGGGGGTTTAGTTCCGGCTGTCTGTCGCTGGTGCCCGCGCCGCATCGCTAGTTTTACAATCTTGCATCATGGCTGCCCGCGCCCTATGGGGGTCGAGTCGTAGGGGGGGGGGGGGGGTTCTCCTTCGTTCTTGTCGTCAGTGACGGGTCGGCCACAGCGAGCATGATGATGATGATGTTAAAAAGGGATAGGGACTTCCAGCTCTCGCTGATTTCGTCCAGGGGGGGGGGGGAGGGGGGGGGTGGTGGGCCAGGGGAGTTGGGGGGGGGGGGCAGGCTGTCTCGCTGTCTGTCTGCCGCTCCGTCGCGCAGCCGGCTGGTGGTAGTGCCAGGGCCGGGTGGTTGGTGGTGGAGGAGGCGGGTGGTGTGGCCGGGGGTCCGTTGCCTAGCGCCAGGCTGGTGGGTGGTGGTAGACCAGCCACTCCAAAAGGTCTTGCAGGAGTGGTGGCGGGGGTGGTGGTGGTGTCGGCCGGAGGAACCGTGGCCGGTTGTGGTAGGGTCTGGGGAGGTTAGGTGGTGGTGGTGGCGGCCAGTTGATCTTTGGTCGGGGGGTCGGGCGCTGGAATGGACGGGGTGGGTGGCGGTGTTGAGGTGGTAGGCGGAGGTGTGGTGGCGGCGTGGGGAGCAGTGGTGGGCGCTGGTGCCGGAAGCTTTTTGGTGGTCGGTGGCGTCTTCTTAGTCGCTGGCCGGTGACTTGACCGTTGCCTGACTGTTGGGGGGTCGGGTCTGTGGTTGTGGTTTGAAGGGTGGTGATGGTCGGTGTTGGCGCCGGTGGGGCCTCGGTTGCCGTGCCCATCTCTTGGGTAGTGGGCACGGCAACCGAGCAGCTGAGAGGACCTCTTATATACACAGCAGGCCTACTTGAAATTTCAAGTGTAAAATACCGTTGCGTCAAAGCAGCGCAAATACGAGGTGAAAGGTTTTTCTACTATGCCCTCGCCGGCAAGACTGAGATTATTTGACTCTACTCATTTCGTCGCAAATCAGTTTGATCATAGCCGTTCATTAGATGTTGTTTCCTTCCAGTGATGTGCGCGACCGTGGCCGCTGATTTGCGTGGAGTCGCGTTGCACGTAAATTTGTCACTGATTAGCCAGTAACTGTGAGTCATAGTCAGCCGCATTGAGCTTTGTTTGAGCTCGGCTAAACGCAAAAATCCCATTGCACTGTAATGCAGAAGAACAGTTGGCTGGCATTTGTTTTACTAGCTTGGACTGAAATGTTTCCTGGACCTGGCGGTAAATCCCAACACTGAAGTCAAGGTTGCTTGCTTGCTTTGTTCAAGTAAGTTTACTGTCCCACTCTTCTGGCACTAGAAGTTATCGGAGACTAGCAGTTTTGGCGTAGTTATCAGCAATTGTAGCACGGTGGTTTGTAGCTTGGCGTAGGTTTTTCCCTCCTCCTTTCTCATCCGGGCCGCTTGGGACCGGCAACGGCGGAGAGTCATTTATACTTTGTCGTTGAAACAATTAAAGTACCATTACGCACAAATCTGAAGACTGACATATTTTAGCACCATTTGTGTTTGTTGTGCCTTGTCGACACACTGACCTAATGAACGTTAACAGCAGCGGTGTGATCACGCAGCAAAAGCACACGCGTAATCGCACTTGTTTATTCTCTGCAACCGTTAGCGTGTCAATCTATTTGTAGCTGTTTCTCGTACTGATACTGTTTTATTTCCAGAACGGAGTGAAGTTATTGTCTCGTTACTTGATATAAAGACAACGTGTGCTGAACTGGATTGTCTTTTGTCTAAATGAACCATAGCTAGGCCTGTGTGTAGCGTCGTAACCATCTGTTACAGAAGTGTATCTTTGAACAGTTACGGCGGTAGTGGGCCTTGAAGACTTGGCAAGTTTTATGTGACGCCACCGGTCCGCAGTGGCCAGTACTTAAGATTAGTTTGACTACCATTCACAAGTAATATTTAAGAGGGGGAGAGGGAGTGGGGTGGGGATGGGGAGGGGGGCAAAGACAGAGGAGGGGAAGCTGTGAGTCCTTGGCTGGTCAGCATGCCGAATACGTCAATTTCATTTTTTTTTTTTTTATTGCCGTCAATTATATTAGCAATTATATCCGTTGGATGCTAGGACTGCATGGCTCTGCCTGCTGGATTAGTTGTACGTAGTCAGTACAGTCACGCATACCGACCTACGCATGCGTAACGGACCAGAGTGAGAGGATCGTAACCACTGCCGTGTGTGTACTGCACTTCAAACATCAGTTACCTCGCCACTGACACGGTTCGTGGCTGACCTTTCGGCACCAAAAACTGTGGCCTGTTTGGCCGGGGTTGGCGACGGTACTGAGTTCGGAGGGATCAAACGCGGTTCAGTAAAACTCTTTCGAGACGTGCCACACCCGGATTCGCGGCTCATTTACGCAGCGAATCCGGTTGCGGCACGTCTCGAAAGCGGAGTTAACTCATTGTACCCCAACACCGAAATCCTCAAATTTTGCCGTTGTCCTCTAAAGACTGCTTTGCAGTGCAGGACAAAGATCGACCATGATAGTTCAAGGGTGATGCCAGAATAGCTTGGCGCCCATAGGCGCCAAGCTATTCTGGCATCACCCTTGAACTATCATGGTCGATACTTATCTTGCTGTGGTGTGTCTGGGGTAGAATGAGTTAACACTACAACCGACTGAAAGTGATAATAGACTGCGGCCCTAAGGGACGGGTTATGAGGACCAGAGACAGCTGTTAGTGAGGTTTCGTTTACAAGCAACGACTGACACGCAACAACCAACGAGAGCCGCGAAATGACGGCGGATAGCCAGCTTGTACCTGAGTCTTATCCGCCACGTTTTTGCGGCTGTCGTTCGTTGTAAACGAAACCTCACTATTGCCTGTGGATTATGGCGACCTGAACAATGACATAATCAATTCAAGCGCGCTCACTGTGGCGGTTTAGTGTGGCCGTGTAGGCCTAAAAAAAACACACAATGACAGCCCGGCGCTTGAAGCCGCACCAAACATCCTACATAGAAAGATTACTATATAAAATCTTTGGCCGCACTAACCGCGAGAGCGCACTGACCTCCAACCATTCCTCAATGAACAGAGTGCATCCGCTAAAAATTAGAGAGGCGGGAGGCCAGCTGCCAGCAGTGATAGGTGACACTTGCCCCCTCTCTATAACGAATGTAATGAATACTTCAAGCGGCATGGGCCCTGGCTAGGTACACGGTCCAACATGATGCAAAACTATTTCCGCCTGTAAGAGGCAAAAAGCTTCATCAGTCCCCAAGGTTACATTAACTCCGAGTCTCTTGTTGGTCTCATTGACGCTGATTCGAGTTCAGTTGATCCTCGGGTATGAGGGTGCCGCCGAGTTTGATCCTTGGGTATGAGGGTGCCGCCGAGTTTGATCCTCGGGTATGAGGGTGCCGCCGAGTTTGATCCTCGGGTATGAGGGTGCCGCCGAGTTTGATCCTCGGGTATGAGGGTGCCGCCGAGTTTGATCCTCGGGTATGAGGGTGCCGCCGAGTTTGATCCTCGGGTATGAGGGTGCCGCCGAGTTTGATCCTCGGGTATGAGGGTGCCGCCGAGTTTGATCCTCGGGTATGAGGGTGCCGCCGAGTTTGATCCTCGGGTATGAGGGTGCCGCCGAGTTTGATCCTCGGGTATGAGGGTGCCGCCGAGTTTGATCCTCGGGTATGAGGGTGCCGCCGAGTTTGATCCTCGGGTATGAGGGTGCCGCTGCGGCACTGGGTCTAGATGTTTGTGTAGCCAGTTTCTTCCCGGCCCCTCAGTCTCTCTCTCAAACGCAGTTCAGCTATCACGTATTCATATAGATGTGGATGGAAGCAAAGCCGGAAATAGTTTTACTGTTGTCAGTGCTGCCGGCTCGTAATGTGCAGAGACTATGCGTATTTTTACACGATGTCCAAAATGTTGTAATGTACGATGTTGCAATCGATGTACCAGTGGTCTCCTACTGACACTCACACATATAGCCTTGGTCACGTTCTTATTTCATGGTTACAAAATCAGTAACTCGATCTTGCTTGTTCGCGTCTTGTTCGAATTTTAAATGAACAACAAACTGAAACGAACGAGAGTGAAATTTAAGGCGGATCAAGGTGCTAAGTTGTTTTAAACGCATAATGTACTCAAAACATAATATGCAAGAAGCAAAGATCATCATAAGCATGGAGGGCTCATGAGGATGTATGTCTCTTGGAGATGTTGAAGATGTTTTCTCGTTCTGGCCAGTTAATGTGAGTTGTCCTACGTAAACGTAATGTACATTCGATACAAAGTGGAAAAGAGACAAGCGAGACCTTAATCCGTGCATGCAGCGATTTCCTAGGGTCCAAACTATGTACTGAGACACGGTGAGTCAACTTGTACCAAAGCGCCCGTCGCAGAGCGCTTTGATGCTTTAGCCTTATGAAACCTTAGTGTGACATCTTGCACCAAAGGCGCCCGTCGCAGAGTGCACTGATGCTTTAGCCTTATGAAACCTCTGTAGCCTCTCCAGACCTACAATGGGGCGCACAGTGTAAAGAAGAGACACCCGAGACCCTGGATTCGTGCATGCGCCTTGTTGGTAGGGTCAGAGGATTGGACGGAGACACCAAGAGTGGAACTTGCGCCAATTGAAAGGCGCCCGTGGCAGAGTAGATGCAAAGGTTTTCAATTATATTGGCCCTATAAGCGTTTCCCTTATATTGGATCTATAAGCGTTTCCACAAAGTGGTTTGGCACCCAGCGTGGACAAGAGATACGCGAGACCTTGATCCATTCATGCAGCAACTTCGTAGCGTCCAACCTATGTACTGAGACACGGAGATGTTCTAGCCTTATAAAATATCTGTAGCCCCTCAAGACGTACAATGGGGTGCACAGTGTGAAGAAGGGACATCCGAGACCCAGGATTCGTACATGCTAATTGTTGGTAGGGTCAGAGCATTGGATGGGAAAACACCAAGATTGGAACTTGCGCCAAAGGTGCCCGTGGCAGAGCAGAAGCAAAGGTTCACTCTTATATGGGCCCTATAAGTGTTTCCAGGCAATGAAAGTGGTTTGGCAACCAGCATGGACAAAAGACAATCGAGACCTTGATGCGGCGACTTCCTAGGGTCCAGTCTATGTACTGAGACACGGAGAGTCAACTTGCACCACAGGCGCCCGTCGCAGAGCGCACTGATGCTTTATCCTTATGAAACCTCTGTAGCCTCTCCAGACGTACAATGGGGCGCATAGTGTGAAGAAGGGAAATCCAAGACCCTGGATTCGTGCATACTAATTGTTGGTAGGGTCAGAGCATTAGACGAAGACAACTAGAATGGAATTAGCGCCGAAGGCGCCCGTGGCAGAGCACAAGCAAAGATTTTCCGTTATATGAGCCTTATAAGCGTTTCCGGACAAAGTAGTTTGGCACCCAGCGTGAACAAGAGACAAGCGAGACCTTGATCCGTGCATACAGCGACTTCATAGGGTGCAACCTCTGTACTGAGATACGGAGAATCAACTTGCACCAAACGCGTCCGTCGCAGAGCGCATTAATGCTTTAGCCTCTCCAGACGTCAAATGGGGCGCACAGTGTGAAGAAGAGAAACCCGAGACCCTGGATTCGTGCATCCGCCTTGTTGGTAGAGACAGAGCATTGGATGGAGACACCAAAAGTGGAACTGGTGCCAAAGGCGCCCGTGACAGAGCACAAACAAAGGTTTTCCATTATGTACGCCCTATAAGCTTTTCCGGACAAAGTGGTTTAGAACCCAGAATGGACAAGAGACAAGCGAGACCTTAATCCGTGCATGCAGCGATTTCCTAGGATCCAACCTCTGTACTGAGACACGGAGAGTCAACTTGCACTCAAGGCGCCCGTCGCAGAGCGCACTGATGCTTTAGCCTTATGAAACCTATGTAGACTGATTTCCAGACGTACAATGGGGCGCACAGTGTAAAGAAGGGACACCCGAGACCCTGGATTCGTGCATACTCCTTGTTGGTAGGGTCAGAGCATTGGAATGAGACACCAAGAGTGGAACATGCGCCAAAGGCGCCTGTGGTAGAGCAGAAGAAAAGGTTCTCCCTTATATGACTGCCCTATAAGTGTTTCCGGATAAAGTGGTTTGGCACCCAGCATGGACAAGAGACAAGCAAAACCTTGATTCGTGTATGCAGCGATTTCCTAAGGTCCATCCTATGTACGGAGAGTCAACTTGCACCAAAAGAGCCCGTCGCAGAGCGCAATGATGATTTGGCCCTATGAAACCTCTGTAGCCTCTCCAGACCTCTGATTGAGGAGCACAGTGTGAAGAAGAGAAACCCGAGGCCCTGGAATCGTGCCTGCGCCTTGTTGGTTGGGTCAGAGCATTGGATGGAGACACCAAGAGTGGAACTTGCGCCAATGGCGCCCGTGGCGGAGCAGAAAGCAAACGTTTTCCTATATATGCGCCCTATAAGGGTTTACGGACAAAGTGGTTTGGCACCCAGCGTGGAGAAGAAATAAGCGCGAACCTTGATCAATGTATGCAACGACTTCCTAGTTTCTAATTATGTACTGAGACACGGAGAGTCAATTTGCACCTAAGGCGCCCGTCGAAGAGCGAATTAATGCTTTAGCTTTATGACACCTCTGTAGCCTCTCCAGACACACAATCGGGCGCACAGTGTGAAGAAGAGACACTCTAGACCCTGGATTCGAGCGTGCGCCTTGTTGGTAGGGTCAGAGCATTGGAAGGAGACAGCAAGAGTGAAACTTGCGCCAAAGGCGCCTGTGGAATAGCAGAAGCAAGTGTTTTCCATTATAATGATGGGCCCTATAAGCGTTTCCGGACAAAGTGGTTTGGTACACAGCGTGGACAAGAGACAAGCGAGACCTTGATCCGTGCATGCAGCGACTTCCTAGAGTCTAACCTGTGTACTGACACACGGAGAGTCAACTTGCACCAAAGGCGGCCGTCGCAGAGCTAACTGATGCTTTAGCCTTATGAAACCTCTGTAACCTCTCGAGACGTACAATGGGGTGCACAGTGTGAAGAACAGACCCCCGAGACCCTGGATTCGTGCATGCTCCTTGTTGGTAGGGTCAGAGCATTGGACGAAGAGACGAAGAGTGGAACTTGCACCAAAGGCGCCCGTGGCAGTGCAGAAGCAAAGGTTCTCCCTTATATGGGCCTCATAAGTGTTTCCGGACAAAGTGGTTTATCACCCAGCATGGACAATAGACAAGCGAGACCTTGATCCGCGCATGCAGCAATTTCCTAAGGTCCATCCTATGTACTGAGACAAGGAGAGTCAACTTGCACCAAACTGAGGAGCCTGTCGCAGAGCGCACTGGTGCTTTAGCCTTATGAAACCTTTTTAACCTCTCCAGACGTACAACCGCCGTGAGATGGCCTTAGTTGCCTGCTCGGCGTTAAACCCAAATAACTAACTCCAGAAGTACAATTGGGCGCACAGTGTGAAAAAGAGACACCCGAGATCCTAGTTTCGTGCATTCGCCTTGTTGGTAGGGTCAGAGCATTGGATGGAGACACCAAGAGTGAAACTTGCGCCAAAGGCGCCCGTGGCAGAGCACAAGCAAAGGTTTTCTCCTATAAGGGTGCTATAAGCGTTTTTGGACAACTGAAAGTGATTTCTTGGCACCCATCGTGGACAAGAGACAAGCGAGACCTTGATCCGTGTATGCAGCGACTTCCTAGGGTCCAGCCTATGTACTGAGACAGGGAGAGTCAACTAGCACCAAAGGCGCCCGTCGCAAAGCGCACTGATGCTTTAGCTATATGAAACCTCTGTAGCCTCTCGAGACGTACAATCGGGAGCACAGTGTGAAGAAGAGACATCCGAGACCCTGGATTCATACATGCTCCTTGGTGGTAGGGTCAGAGCATTGGACGGAGACACCAAGAGTGGAACTTGCGCCAAAGGCGCTTCTGGCAGAGCACAAGAAAAGTTTTTCCTTTATAAGGGCCCTAAAAACGTTTCCGGACAAAGTGGTTTGGCACACAGCGTGGACAAGAGACAAGCGAGACCTTGATCCATGCATGCAGCGACTTCCTAGGGTCCAACCTATGTACTGGACAAGGCGCCCGTCGCAGAGCGCACTGATGCTTTAGCCTTATGAAACCTCTGTAACCACTCAAGACGTACAATGGGGCGCACAGTGTGAAAAAGAGACACCCGAGACCTTGGAGTCGTGCATGCGCATTGTTGGAAGGTTCAGAGCGTTGGACGTAGTCACCAAGAGTGGAACTTGCGCCAAAGGCGCCCGTGACAGAGCACAAGCAAAGCCGTGATTTCCCCTTACATGGGCCCTATAAGCGTTTCCGGACAAAGTGGTTTGGCACCCACCGTGGACAAGAGGCAAGCGAGACCTTGATCCGTGCATGCAGCGACTTCCTAGGGTCCAACCTCTGTATTGAGACACGGAGAGTCAACTTGCACCAAAGGAGCCCGTCGCAGAGTGCACTGATGCTTTAAGCCTTGTGAAACCTCTGTAACCTCTCCAGACGTACAATGGGGGCCACAGTGTGAAGGTGGAAACACCCGAGACCCTGGATTCGTGCGTGCGACTTGTTGGTTTGGCACCCAGCGTGGACAAGAGACAAGCGAGACTTCTTCCGTGCATGCAGCGACTTCCGAGGGTCCAATCTCTGTACTCAAACACGGAGAGTCAACTTGAAGCAAAGGAGCCCGTCGCAGAGCGCACTGATGCTTTAGCCTAGTGAAACCTCTGTAGCCTCTCCATACGTACAATGGGGCGAACATTGTGAATAAGAGACACCAGAGTGGATTCTTGAGGGCCCCTTGTTGGTCACATCATTGGACGGAGACAGCAAGAATGGAACTTGACCCAAAGGCGCCCGTGGAAGAGCACAGGCAAAGGTTTTCCATTATATGGGCCCTATAAGCGTTTCCGGACAAAGTGGTTTGGCACCCAGAGTGGACAAGAGACAAGTGAGACCTTGATCCGTGCATGCAGCGACTTCCTAGAGTCTAACCTGTGTACTGAGACACGGCGAGTCAACTTGCATCAAAGGCGCTCGTCGCAGAGCGCACTGAGATTATGTGCCAGTCAGTTGTCTGTTGTTTATAGCCGTTTGTTTAGCTGGTCTCTGAAGGATTACTCTGGAAAACGTCTACAGTCTGCCCTGTCCCCAAAAACAACAAGCCCAAGACACTCAATGACTATCGCCCTGTAGCTCTCACCTCTATAGTAATGAAGTGCTTTGAGCGTGTTGTCCTTTCTAGACTGCTCGATCAGGTCAAGCCCTATCAAGATCCTTTCCAGTTTGCATACAAGCAAAACAGATGTAAAGACGACGCCACTCACGCTCCTGCACCATGCATACACACATTTAGAAAAACCTGGCTCTTTTGTATGCATTCTTTTTATAGACTTTTCTTCAGCCTTCAACACTATACTACCCTATCTCATAGATCAAAAACTTCTCTGTTACAATGTAACTCCAAGGCTTATCCTATGGATTGTCAACTTCCTTGTAAATAGGACCCTGTCAGTTCGCTTTTCATACATCTCTCTCATCCCTTAGGTCCACTTCCATAGGCGCCCCTCAAGGTACAGTTCTCTCCCCTGTGCTGTTCACACTCTACACTAACGATTGTAGTGGCACTGACTCTACCCTTCTTATAAAATACTCGGATGACACTGCCTTAGAAGATCTCTCCAATAATGATGCGACTTACTTTGCAGAAGTAGAACGTTTTAGTGTTTGGTGTAAAGATAATTTTCTAGACCTAAATGTGAGTAAGATCAAGGAACTACTGATAGACTTTCGAAGAAACCTTGCCCCTGTCCCTGTTCTGATGATTAATGATGTGTCTGTTGAGCGTGTGACTGAGTATAAGTATCTTGGAACAGTTATCGATGATAAGTTGTCCTTTAACGGAAACAACACCCTCATACACAAGAAATGTCAGTCACGCATGTACTGCCTCCAGAAACTCAGGAAGCTGAATGTGAACCCCTCTTTCCTTCAAACTTTCTACTGCTCTTTTATTGAGTCTGTCATCACTTTCGGTTCTGTGTGCTGGTATGGAGGTCTCAGTGTCAAGAACAAGAACACCCTGGCACGAATGGTAAACATCTGCAGCAAAGTGACTGGCAGTAAGCAAGCCAGTGTGAACAGCGTGTGGTCAGAAAGGGTAGGCGGATAGCTTCAGACAGATCCCATGTCCTTGCCCACCTCTATGAACTCCTCCCCTCTGGCCGCAGACTCCGCACGCACTAAGCTAGGACACTCAGACTACAGCACAGTTTCATCCCTAAATCCATCACTCTAAGCAATCTGTAGGTACATCCAGGCATACGTAAACCTAACTCCTCCCCCTATCCTCCTTTACCTGTGCAATCAGTAGGAATGGAGCTTGTTGATTTTAGAGAAGTGATTATATTGTGTTTTATTTGGTGGTGAACATGGACATATTGGAATTGTTGTTACTGAGTGTTTATCCACTAATTATTTTACTAAGGTAGATTTTAATTACGCAGCTTGTGTAATAATGTGTAATAATGTATTGAGACGTTTGTATAATGAGTAGTGAGGGTTAGGACTAGGTTGAAACACGCGTATTATGTATGCATGTGTAGAGGTGGGTGTGAATGTATAAGTGCCGCTCAGTTCAGTCCATAAAAGATGTTTATGTGTGAGATGTGTAAGAATTATGTGTAAAGATTTTGTAGTGTTTACTTATGTCCATTTGGAATTTTGTAGCTGTGCAAGTGCAGGGAGAAAATGTTCATAATTATGTTATAATGTTTTCATGTCTTGTTTGTACTAATTGTTATAAATGTACCACAACCGAATTTCTCTCTTCGAGATAACAAAGTACTCTTATTCTTTATACTCTAACATTATGAAACCAACGTAGCCTCTCCAGACGTCAAATGGGGCGCACAGAGTGCAGAAGAGACACGCGAGACCCGGGATTCGTGCATGTCTCCTTGTCTATACACCAGGCAAAGTATTGCGCTCCAGCACTAAAGGTTTTCAAATGGGGCGCACAGTGTGCAGAAGAGACACGCGTGACCCGGGATTCGTGCATGTCTCCTTGTCTATACACCAGGCAAAGTATTGCGCTCCAGCACTAAAGGTTTTCTCTTATAATTATGGTCCTTATACTCGTTCTCAGACAAAATGGTTTGGCACCCAGCGTGGACAAGAGTCAAACGTGACCTTGATCCGTGCATGCAGCGACTTCCTAGGGTCCAACCTATGAACTGAGACACGGAGAGTCAACTTGCACCAAAGGCGCCCGTCGCAGAGCGCATTGATGCTTTAGCCCGTATGTAATAATAATAATAATAATAAAGAGCATTTATATCGCGCTGAATCCCCAGGAGCAGTGGGCTCTAAGCGCGTTACAAAAAATGTATATATGCAGAATCTCACTACCTTTAAAAAAGTCTAATCTATGCACTTCTAATCTACGCACGCACATACAACTAAAACACACATAACAAAACCATTTGTATGCAGACCAAACCATCATCACACACACGCACACACAATCTGTGGATTAATGGTACGCAAGCTGAAAGAAGTATGTTTTAAGTTGGGTCTTAAAAACGTCAATGTTTTCAGCATTCCGGAGGTGTAAGGGAAGCGAGTTCCAGACAACAGGGGCTTGATACTGGAATGTCCGGCAGCCAAACCGCTTAGAGGAAAAGCTGGGGACACGGAAACGCTTCTCAGAGCAGGAACGAAGGGAACGGGAGGGCTGATAGATGTTGAGGAGGGATGAGAGGTATGGCGGTAGGGATCCATCAAAGCAGCGAAAAGCCAGGACCGCAATCTTGTACTCGACTCTAAACTGAATGGGTAGCCAGTGCAATTCCTGAAGTACGGGGGGGTTACATGGTCCATTTTAGATTTGCCAAAAGCAAGTCTGGCAGCATTGTTGAGGACTGTCTGCAGACGAGAGAGTTCTTTCTGGGGGACACCTGCCAGGAGGGAGTTACAATAGTCTAAGCGGCTAAAAACAAGGGAGCAAATAAGTTGAACAGTAGCGGACCAGGTGATGAATGGTCTAATGGAGCTGATTCTTCGCAGCTGGAAGTTCGCCGTCCTGCACACATTAGTAATGTGGTGGTGCATGGACATACTGCAGTCGAACTGAACTCCCAGATTACGTACAGACTGGCTAAAGGTTATTTCACTGTCGCCAACCACGAGGGAGGCCCCTGGTGGGACCTGACTAAGGGAGTGGTCGGAACCAGCGCAAAGTGATTCAGTCTTGCCGTCGTTCAGCTTCAGTTTGTTGCACAGCATCCATTTTTTCACAGAGGAAATACAAAGTTCAATCTCTTTCACAAGAGCAGGAAAATTAGATGGAGAAGCACCTTTGTGGAGCTGGGTGTCGTCGGCATACTTGTGAAATTCACAGGCATGTCGGGTGATGATGTCAGACAGGGATTGGGTGTAAAGGCTGAAAAGGACGGGCCCAAGGACGGATCCTTGGGGGACACCGAATCTCAGCATGAGGGGCTGCGACTCTGATTGATTGACAACAACCTTCTGAGTACGCCCACGCAGATACGAGGAAAACCAGCTAAGTGTTTTGCCAGAGATGCCATAGGCTGTGTTAAGTCTCTCTAGGAGTACAGTATGGTCAATCGTATCAAATGCCGCCGAGAGGTCAAGGAGGCAAAGAATGTAAACCAGCTTGTTGTCGGCATTGCACAGAAGGCTGTTTGTAACATGCAGGAGAGCAGTTTCTGTACTGTGCTGTTTTCTGTAAGCTGACTGAAACGTTTCTAGGAGGTTGTTGGAAATGAGATGGTTTTGGAGCTGAGACAGAACAATGCGTTCTAATAGCTTTGATAACAAAGGGATATTGGAGATGGGCCGATAGTTATTAAAACATTCTTTGTTGAGACCAGGTTTCTTCAGCAAAGAACCTCTGTAGCCTCTCCAGACATACAACGGGGCGCACAGTGTGAAGAAGAGACACCCGAGACCATCAATTCGTGCATGCGCCTTGTTGGTAGGGTCAAAGCTTTGGACATAGACACCAAAAGTAGAACTTGCGCCAAAAGCGCCCGTGGCAGACTTGAAGCAAAGGTTTTCCCTTATATGGTCCTTATACTCGTTTTCAGACCAAGTGGTTTGGCACCCAGCGTGGACAAGAGTCTAGCGTTACCTTGATCCGTGCAAGCACTGACTTCCTAAGGTCCAACCTATGTACTGAGACACGGAGAGTCAACTTGCACCACAGGCGCCCGTCGCAGAGCGCACTGATGCGTTAGCCTTATGAAACCTCTGTAGCCTCTTCAGACGTACAATGGGGCGCACAGTGTGAAGAAGAGACACCCGAGACCCTGCATTTGTGCATGAGCCTTGTTGGTAGGGTCAGAGCATTGGATGGAGACACCAAGAGTGGAACTTGCGCCAAAGGCGCCCGTGGCAGAGCAGAAGCAAAAGTTTTCCCTTATAATTATGAGCCCTATAAGCTTTTTTTTGTTGTTGTCAAAGTGCTTTGTCACCCAGCGTGAACAAGAGACAAACAAAACCTTGATCCGTGCATGCAGCGACTTCCTAGGGTCCAACCTTTGTTCTCAGACACGGAGAATCAACTTTCATCTTTGCATTTTTTTCCTACACAATTTTGTGCTGGTATCTTCAGCCATGTTGCTGTGTGACGTCATTGAAATAGTGATGTATGCAGCTCTGTTTGAAAATAGTGGACTCTTCAATACAATAAATTTATTTCTACATCCTTATAAAAATGAGTGAAACTTTGCGTCAATCCTGTCAAAATCCATGCAAATTTGAAAATTGCTTGATATGCCCGTTACAGAGAGCAATGATAGATTATCATTATGAAACCTCTATATATCCTTACATAGTATTTGGCATCGAGTGTGAAGAAGAGACACCCGAAACCTTTGACCCCTTAATGTATCGACGTCCCAGTCCGATACCAACGTACTCATAGACATTACGTCAGAACAGCTGGGAAGATCATTGGCCTAGGACAGTACCCATTAGATGATCTGTACCATAGGGCTGTCCGAAGGAGAGCTGCTAGCATTGTCACTGATCCTCGTCACCCACTTTTTGATCAGTTTCAAATGCTACCATCAGGCAGGCGTTTCATCATGCCACTTGTGAAAAAAAAATGTTTTTAAGAAGTCTTTTATTCCAACTGCTGTCTCGATTTTGAACTCTTGTTTATAACGACGTGATGTATAATGTGTGATCTACTTAACATTACCTCCCATCTTGTGATAGATTGCTTGTGATAGATTGCCTGTGATAGATTGCTGCAATGGATATTTTAATGGAATGTTCTTTAGTGTTTATTAGTGTCTTGTCTTGTTGTTTTATGACGAGCCAAAAGGCAAATTTCTACTCGAACAGACAATAATGTTGTATTGTATTATATTGTATTGTATTGTATTGTATTGTATTGGCCTGTCTAAGAGTAACAAAACACCTGCATTTTGCGACCCAGTGAGAAATAACGACAACATAGATAGGCCGTCTCTTGACTGTGGATGTTGTACAGCAGAAGTAACTCTTTCTGACACAAATACTCGATCTTGCGCCACTGGCGCCAGCCAGTGGCGCAAGATCGAGTATTTGTGTCTCTCGTGGTCGCCGCACTGCACAATGATAGCTTATCCTCCTATGTACCCAATCCATAAAATTTCCCCTTCTTTGACACATGTACTGATATATTGTATAACAAGAAGAAAGCTGAACATCATGAGGAATCTGGCTGGAAAACAATGGGGAGCCAATGAAAAGATCCTCAAAAATGTATATCAAGGCACAGTGAGACCACACCTTGAGTACGGATCCAATGCATGGTTGACGGCAGCCTAGTCACACCAGCAGACCCTTGACAGAGTTCAGAACCGGCGCAATGAGATCCACACCAATTGAAAAGATGGAAGAGACAACAGGCATACCATCCCTGCGCATGAGAAGAGATTGCAAAGCCTTGATACAGTCCACAAAGGTCAAGTCGTCCAAAGACCATCCTATGATAATGAACGCCTGGATAAAACAACCAACCTCAGGAAAACTGAAAAGATCAAGCTTTGTGAAGAAGACGAGAGCACTGCAGAGAAAACACCAGGCAAAGCTCCTTGCACAGGTAGAGGCTCTGAATCCTGCTTGCAACCTTTCACCCTGGGAAAGTAAGCCAGAAAACATCACCATCTCTTCCACGGTACTCTACATCACCACCAAAGATGAGCACAGCACAGTGAGCAAGAAAGCCCTGACACTGGCCATGCTCGAAGAAAAGTATTCCCAGGAAGCATGGATACGGGCATACACCGATGGATCAGCCACAGATTCAGTTCAGAATGGAGGGGCTGGGGTGTACATACACTACCCAAACTGAAAATGGCAGGCAGAGGCAGTACCAACAGGCCTTCACTGCACAAATTACAGAGCTGAGGTGGAAGCCCTGGTCCGCGCTGCAAACACCCTTAGTGGCACTACAGACCCTGATGCCCAGATTGTCTTCCTGACTGATGCCATGTCTGTCCTTGAGGCAGCAACAGCAAGCAAACTGCCACGTCTACAAGAGGCACTGCAAAACATCAAGTGCACCAGACTGGTGCTGCAGTGGATCCCTTCACACTGTGGCATCTACGGCAATGAAGAAGCTGACAGAATGGAAAAAGTGGGCGCAGAGCGGGAAGAACAAGACGAAAATGGAGTGAGCTTCACGGAGATGAAGACCATCATTAAGACTGTGTACAGACCACCACAACGGCCCCTAGATAGTTACCATCAGCTGTCCAGACAGAGCAGGTGACCATCTTCCGTCTGAGGACCGGGCACAACCGACTCAATTTCCACCTGCACAGACGCTTCCACTTCGTGCCATCTCCCCTGTGCCCTTGTGGAGAAGCAGAGCAGACAACAGAGCACATCCTCCATGACTGTGGGAACCACCAGCTGCTGAGGGAGGAGATATGGCGAAGCCCGTCACTCTACAAGAGAAAATGTACGGCGGGCCTGTGGAGGCGCTACAGAAGACCACAGATTTCATTTTGAGAGCCAAACTCTACGAGAAGAAGAAGATATATTGTATAACAAGCAAATTAATATTCATGAGCTTGCTCGATATGCTTTCCTTCCCATAATCCCCTGCAGACCAGAACTTGAAGACTCAATCTTGATGCTTGCCTGTCCGCAATGCAAAAACGCTAAATATGCGCATACTGTCACATGAGCAAGCTCCTTATGCTCACTAGTAATTAGATTCTTCTTAGTGTGTACGTACGCTCGAAATTTCTTTCCCATGCACACACATAAACGGAAAATAGACAGCAGCGAATCATTAGTACACGAATCACTAATCGCCATACTATTGAGATTGATGTTGTCCGCTAGTGATATTGACAACCCGCTTAGAAACTTGAAGGACTAAATAAACAAACCTGGTGGCATTTTTCGCCATTATCCGTGTTGTAATTACAAGTAGGCTTCACTCAACAACACGCACGATTATACAAAGCACTGATGTCTACTACACAGTCAAACGAAATCTCCGCGCCGAGTCATCAGTCGCCGACAGTCCAATACGGGGCACACAGCTTGAAACGGTCACCATTTGGACAGAGACAAACACAAATCGGAAGTACTATCACACCCAGGTTCATAAATAGACATAATTATTTATGTCTGTGGTCGCACCTAAGGCAGCTTATCCGCTTGTTTTCTCCAACATCAGAGGCGTGCGAGCCGAGAGGGACTGAATGTAAACTTGTGCAAAGAGACGAAACATCAAACCGAAAAGTTCATCTCATAGTTCACTTCAGGGTTCAGTTCAGTTCAGTTCGGTCAGTCAAGACGGCGATAGCAGGGGAGAGGCCGGGGGTGTTGGGCAAGGGGGGAGGGGGGTCATTTTAGTACGGATTTAGGACGGACGATTTATTTAGAGATTCACGAATCACTTTCTATGTTAATCACTTTGCTTATAACAAACTCCGTATATATAACAACACTCAGTGACGAGAATTGGGGTCCTATAACGATTTGCTATACTGCCGCCGGAACCGAAGTTTACCGGCTGTATGTGTCTGGGCCACTTAACCCTTTGACTGTCGGTAGCGATTTTTCTCGCAATGATTCCTGCAGTTAAATGTGAATGAGGTCAGCAAGAGGCATAGACTTGGATGTTGTTTATAGTGTTCAATATTAGGCCGTGAAGGCGCGTGTCAGTGTAGCTAGCCAGCCCTGCTGCGTACCCGCGGCGCGCACACTACACGTTCATTTAACCCGCCGGCTGTCTGTGTGAGAAACCTGCGTATTTCTTCGTCGTCGAGTCTTTACCCACGAGTGTAACGTTCGAGAAGGTCAGCGCGCTCTCGCGATAAGTGCGCCTTATAGCTGTCTTTTTGTTTTCCAGGCCTACCTCGCCACACTAGGCCACAGTTCAGTGCAACGCGGTTGAATTTATCATTGTTCGGGTCGCAGTAAATCCATAGACAATAGCCTGAGGCTTCGCGGTTTTACAGTGCAACGCCGGTCGAACGAGAGCCGTGGCCATCAGCGTCGACACTGAACACTCCAAACAACTCCAAGAGACATAGATCATCATGAGCCCTCTGGGCTCATGAGGATCTGTGTCTCTTGGATATGTTTGGAGGATCTATGTCTCTTGGAGATGTTTCGCCGAGTGTTGTCTATGCCGGCCGTGGTACAAGCTGGCTATCCCGGCCGCCGCCGTCATTTTACGGCTCTCAGTCGTTGGTTGTTGCGTCAGTGTCGTTCGTCATAAACGAAACCTCACAAATAGCTCAGTCTCTGTTCCCCATAACCCGTCCCTTTCGCTCGGCCATAATCATTCTCAGTCGGCTGTAGTGTTAACCGCGTTTGATTCCTCCGAACTACACAACCAACCCAAAACGGCAGGCAAAGGTCAGTCACGATCCGCTACGGCCGGGGAGGAAACTTATGTTTGCAGTGCAGCCGGCACCAGTGATTACATCCTATGCGTAAGACGGTAACCAGAGTGGTTTTACTGACTGCAAATCAACAGTAATCCAGCAGGCGAAGCCATGCAGTCCTAGCATCCAACGATATTCTGTACACACCCTTTGCAGACTCTGTGTGTGTGTGTGTGTGTGTGTGTGTGTGTGTGTGTGTGTGTGTGTGTGTGTGTGTGTGTGTGTGTGTGTGTGTGTGTGATGGTGTGTGTGTGATGGTGTGTGGTTTTCGGCCGGCCTGCGCATAGAGTTATATTATAAATATGAGAAATGCGCCATATAAATACCATGTATAATTATTATTATTATTTTAATATAATATTACGAATATGCTCCCTGAAATTGCAAAATGCGGCAATGCAAAAACTGACCTATTCATGCTGACCAAGAAGTCACAGCTTCCCCTCCTCTGTCCTTCCCCCCTCCACCGCATCCCCGTCCCCCTCCCCCCCCCCCCCCCGTCCGGTCCCGCATCCCTCCCCCCTCCCTCATCCCCGCCCCCCCCCCCACAACCCCCTTCTTAAATATTACTCAGTTGTGAAAGGTAGCCAAACTAATTATACAACTAATACTGGCCACCGCGGACCGTCTGTGTCACATAAATCTCCCAATCGTTTCACAGTGTGAATGACACGAAGCCGGTCAACCTCGACTTGTTGGGATTCTACCATACAGTTGCAGGAAACTTTTCAACTCCAACCGGCTGAACTAAAACACTTCAAATGCCAGCCAACAGTACTTCTGCATTACAGTGAGAGTTGCGTGTGGCTAAAACTAGCTCAAAATAAGCCTCTACACAAGGACTGATGAAAGTTACGTGCAACGCGACCCCACACGTCGTGCCACGGTCGCGACTAAACATCACTGGAACGAACTGAGTGACTTGTCGACGTTGCTTATCAGTAACAACAACAGAATCAGCCTGACCTGAATCCGTCGCTAATCAGGAACTATATTATAACGTATGATAAATCCCTCGGTGAACAGAACCTTTGGGGATGGTGGAAACTAAGTTTCAAACAACAACGCGTCAGTTGCGGTCCCGAGCCATGGGACAGAGGGAGATCAGTACAACACACACCCAAACTGAATGTGCGGCACAGCCGGTCTTCGTCTCTCGTACGGCAGCAATTCCTGGTGTAAAGTCCAAACAACCCACCTATTTGCATCCACCCGTGCTATCCTCACCCAGTGACCAACTAATCCCCGTCGCCCCTCTAAATTTAACTCCCAGGGGAAAAAAACCCGTGTCGTGACTGACAGTGACCTCTTAACATTCGGAACAGTTATGCTGTGAAGATTACCGTGGTAGGTATAATCGTTTGGAAGGTAAAATCGACCAGGATAGTTGAAGGGCAGTGGCAGAATAGCTTGGCACCTTCAGCCAAGCTATTCTGACACCACCCTTGAACTGTCATGGTTGAACGTAGGTAGTGTCATTATCAGGGCTGTTTCAGTTACAGCGCATGAACCGACCGTGGCATACTTAGGCCCTACCTGTCAGTGACACTGAGATCGTGGTTGTACTGATCAGAATAGCCAGTCTTGCGCCAAGCTTATTCTTACACCACCCTTGAACTGTTACTAGTATTATCGGCCGCATTCCGCCGTCTCGCGTTGTAATGTTCAAGTAGAACGGCCTCTTCTGTGTTCAGTGTTGTAGTTCTGTGTCAGGACCTGACTGAATAACCCAAAGCCACCTGATCGTTATCTGCGTAGACTGGGCAGCCAAAGGTCGACGAGAACACATCGACCACTCGGTGAGTGCAATGCACATACAAATATAACTCATGTGCACCGTAGGGATGTAGGGGGCTCTGGATAGAGGTAGCACCTTTGCTGTTCGGCAGCTGCGTCCTACATGGGACGGACGGGCATCACTGGTCCTCATCCATCTCCTTAATCTCTCACGTGCTGGCTCCAAGCGCCACACCCTGGCAAACCACCTCAGCTGGTGGGCTAAACCACGTGAGGGGGTGGTGTTCACATTGCACCACTAGGCGGATGAGCTGTTTATGACAGCCAACGGCTAGAGGACGGAGGAGATCAGGTTGGATCCAACGGCCAAATGTGGGGGAGTAAACCCTTCAAATCAGGAGTGGAGCCCCGAAGGCAGACAGCTGCTTGTATTCACGCACTGTTCTGGCAGCTCCTGCAGCCAAACTGGTGCCAAACGTACTGCTTTGCATTCCTTTGGATACATCAGCGAGGCCGAGAGGGGGATCTTGACGACTGGGCACCCCAGGATCTCCATACACTTCGCCCAGGCTTGCGCCCTGGAGAGGTCACTCCAGTGACTGACCCAGCAAGCGCATATACTCCATTGTCTTCCGAGACAGGATGCCAAGATCAAAGATCATGTGCACCGGCCCGGCCGTGGTGTATTACCAATATAGAAAACGTTAGCATGAGTGAATGCATAGCACATTATACAGGTCCGAGCCATTGTATATCACAGATTTATTACCCTCATTGCTGTTATGTTAGGCCAGCCATTCATTATACAGCCTACTTCGCTTATTACAAGGTCGGATATAACAAAAGTCGGATAAAGCCACACTTTGTCAAAGGTCCCAACAGCAGTCGGTTTTTCAACGTAAATTACTTCGCTTATAACAAACATCGGATATAACAACAAGATTTGGCGTTTTGTCAGTTATATCCGGAATGTACTGTAATCAATCCTTAGCTTCAGCGGTTTCTGAATTTCTTTTCGGAGACTGTCTGCTGCGGCTAATAATATACGTGATCACGATAAAGTCAGCTTGCGGCCGATCCTCGATCTTTTAGAGTCTGTCCTCTATCTGTCAGTATCAGTCATCTACCAGTATGTCTGTTTCCTCCAACTAAATATGCCAAGAACACAGTACTTATTTCATTTTAGAATGATACAGACGAGTCTGTCTATGTGGCCACTTTACCACTTCACTGAAAGCGGCTAGTAAAGATGTATTTCGAAACCACCTTACATCATGCAGGAAGACTATTTCAGTATTTGCCGGAGGCTCGCGTAAGCGAATGAGGCAGCAAGAAACACAGATCCTCAAGCGGGGGCTCATGAGGATCTGTGTCTCTTGCGGTATGTGGGTAAGTTTACATGGGGTTGATAATGTACTCAAGTAAATGATGCATCGCATGCACATCGATGTGTAAAATACCATCCATGTTATACCGAAAAACTGCTGTGTATATCGATAAATGCATGTGTACCTCATATTGTTCCGCATGTGTTGCTGCGGATATGACGCGAACATTATAGAAACGAGATCTCATACGCGCAAAACACGAGCTATAAAACAGATCGATTGTCATTGGTTACTCAGTGATCAGTATGAGGGTACTTTCACATTTAAGTCTTGGAAGTCTGTGATGTTTTTGTGAGTGATCACAAACGTTCGTAATACTTTCAGACCATAGACTTATCATACGTGTGAAAAAAATGAATTTTCTTCTTGCTGACCCAACGAAGGAGGTTGTATAAGAAGGATTCCTGCTATCTCATATGTGTGTAGAAATGACTGAATCTTATATTGCTTCTGTGCGTGTGTTGAACTTACATTAACATGTTTATAACAGAGCAGTTTGTGTCTGAACTCATCACCTAATCCCCATGTAAATCCTGTGTGCTTGACCCACTTCCCACAGATTTACTGAGAGACTGTGTGGATCTGATTCCTGTGGTTACACGCATTATCAACAATTCCTTGACGTCTGGCGTTGTACCTCATCAGTTCAAGCAGGCTGTTGTCACACCATTGTTAAAGAAACCTGGACTAGACCATAATGACTTGAAAAAGTTTCGTCCCGTTTCCAATCTTCCATTTATTTCTAAGCTGTTAGAAAAGGCTGTCTTGCATCAGCTTTTGGATCATGTGCCAAGAAATGACCAGCTAGAGTTGTATCAGTCCGCTTACCGCAAGCATCATAACTGTGTAACAGCTCTCCTTCATGTGACCAACACCCTGCTTACTTGCGCTGGACGAGGGACGTGTGTCACTCTTGTCATTATTGGACCTGTCTTCGGCGTTCGACACGCTCGACCCCAACATCCTTCTGAATAGACTTAGTGTATCATTTGGCATCCGTGGACGGGTCCTTGACTGGTTCTCCTCATATTTGTCTGACAGGTTCCAACGTGTCATTATACAGAATTCTACTTTCGCTCCCCTCCTTAGGGCTCAGTTCTCGGACCGGTCTTGTTTTCTTTGTACACCCAGCCTGTGTCTGAGATGATCGCCAGTACTGAAAGGATGTGAACATCACAAATATGCCGATGACACACAGATGAAGAAAGACGTTTCTCTCAAACAGTTCCCGTCTCTTCTGCACGACATGGAACAATGTATGGAAGCTGTTAAGGACTGGATGACAGACAACAAGTTAATGAAAAACAGATGCCATTGTGGTAGGCACTCGCTCCAGGGTGAGTGTCTCCCATGATGAGTCCTTGGTCGTTTGTGGACAGGACATTCCTCTCAAAAATGTGTGAAAAACCTAGGTGTTTACATTGACTATGTCCTGTCCATGAAAGATCATGTGTATCACCTGTCCCACTGCTGCTGTCTTGAGCTCAGGAGGCTTAGCTCTGTTAGACAGTACCTTACTGACGATGCCTGTAAGCAAATCGCATGTTCACAGATTTTGTCAAGGCTTGACTACTGTAACTCTGTAATGTCAGGTATGTCGAACGATCTACTATACAGGCTCCAGAAGATTCAAAACCACGCAGCAAGACTTGTACTGAAAAAATCAAAGCGTGACCACATCACTCGCTTGCTTAAGCAGTTACACTGGCTTCCTGTGAAGCTCAGAGTTGAATACAAAATTGCTTCCCTCGTTTTTCAGGCCTTTGATAAAACACTCCCGGCATACTTGTCCTCCAGTCTCCCTGTCTATACACCAGGCAGAGTATTGCGCTCCAGCACTGACGACAGAACATTGACTACCCCAAGAGTGTCCTTAAAAACCTTTGAACTTCGGGCCTTTTCTTTCCAAGCTCCCAAAGTGTGGAAAGATCTTCCCCATTATATTCGCCATGCACCATCTGTGGCCATTTTCAGGGCTAGATTGAAAACTTTTTTTTCAATTTGGCCTTTGAAAGGGATTGATAAACCCTACGTTTTCCCATCAACATGTATATATCTGATCAGTATCTTGAAATGCTATGTTTATTATTTCAGTATTGCGTCAGTGTGCAGTGGGACCTATGAATGATTGCGTTTTTGTACGTTGTCTGTACCTTAGTTAATTTCAATTAGTTACATTATTTAGATGTAAAGCACTATGAGCCTTTCTTTGTGGAGATATTGCGCTATAGAAGAGTTATATATTATTATTATTATTATTATTATTATTATTATTATTATTATTATTATTAAATAACCAACACAAAATAAAGACACTGCCGAAAAACAGGGACAAAACACGCCCCTCATTTGTTGTTGTTGTGTTGTTGTTATTGTTGTTGTTGCTGCCGCTAATTTGTTGTTATTGTCCTTTTTTCAAAGTCTCTTTCTTTTCTTGATTATACATCGTATGCTTTGGAGTCGCATTGTTTTGCGTAAAATATTTTGACGTTTACTTTTTTTTATTTTTATTATTTTATTTTTTTTTTATACAGATTTTCCTTGATTTGTGTCGTGTCTAACGTGACACCAAGGACGTGACATGGAGGCCTGCTGTTTTTCGCTGACCAGTGTTCTGACAGCGTGTGTGGTGACACTTTTGACAGTATGGATATGGTGAGTTTCGAGTGTGTGTGTGTGTGTGTGTGTGTGTGTGTGTGTGTGTGTGTGTGTGTGTGTGTGTGTGTGTGTGTGTGTAACACTCATATATACCTTACCATATAGACCTACTGAATCAGCGACATCCACAGGTGTACGACAGGTGATTTCCTATTTGATCATCCCTTTAACTGTTGGTAGCGGTTTTTGTCGCGATGATTTCGACAGGAATTATCACGACGAAAAGCGCAGCCGACAGCCAAAGGGTTAATTGTGTTGTTTTTGCAGACGTTCATGCAGATGAACTTAACCCCATAGCTGCCGGTCGACGCAGATTGTGTTTTTGAAATTATTTCAAATTCAACGTCAGCGATATTGAACTGTCAAAGGAACATGGAGTCAGAGTGGTTTCAACATGAGGCATAGAGCCTCATGATCTCCCGCAGTGGTGGGGGCTCATGGGAATCTATACCTATTGCGGTTTGATGATGCTTTTTATTGTCCGCGGTTAAGGATCTTAATTTATGCAGAAAGGTTTTTATGGCGTCCTTTTAGGTCAGGTTCTCCCAAACCGATCATCTGTCAAAGGAAAAAACAAAACAACAACCAACCAACCAAACAGACAAACAACGAACAATCAAGAAACCAAACACACATTCGCGCAAACAAACAAACACCCTTCATTCTTAGAATACCATATAAAGATAAAGTCACTTTCTTTATGCTTTCAGGCAAGCTTACAAAAAAAGCACATTGTTCAAAAGGCTTGGTATTCAAGGTCCGACACCCTGGCCTTTTCTGCTGAACAACCCGGCAGTTATGAAGGAGGTACGTTAAAGCGATGTACTCCAATAAAAGATAATAGTTCGAAATACCGATCTCCTTTGTAGTATGTCTTACAAAAATGAAATTGGACAAAACGGCTAATTGTAATTATGAAGTGTCGTAGTGGTAGCAGTGGCTTGCTGCATGGACCCTTGCAGGCCTGAGGGAGGTCAAAAGAACCATTGTACCCCGATGGCCGAATGCCGAAGGGGTACAGTGGTTCCTTTGACCTCCCGAAGGCCTACAATGGTACATGCAGCAAGCCACTGCTACCAATAGCGTATTTGTTTTCATTCCTCCACTATTTTCGTAAAAGAAATCAAGAAGAAATCTTCCGACCTGGATCACGCCAGTTATGACTTAATTTAAAATCTTTCGTGACGTTGCCGTCTCAAGTAGTGTTCCTGTTGTTTCGAACAAGATGGTCATAAAGAGACCTACAAGAAGTCCGCCATGTGTCGCTACAAGGGTTTTTGTAGCGAGGTCACATGATACGGTTTGCATTAAAGGAATTGGTCGTGTGAACTAGAAATGAAAACAATGGAAGATGTTTCTGCTCTTCGTGTTCTTAGCACGTAGTAGTTGTTCCACCAACTCGCATTATAACATCTCTCTTGCACGTGTCTGCTCGCTCGTATTGTGAACAGAAGCAACTGAATCAAAGCACACCCTGAATGAGGAAACTTTAATGGGCTTTTTGTTATTATTTTTTAGGGACTGATTGGTTCGCTCATGGCATGGACAGCTCAGTACCCGAAGATATACGGGTAGGACATTTTGTACAGTTTGTGGTTTATATTTGTTCTGTGTTATCCTTTATACTTGTCGGTACCCTAGTCGAAGATCTAAATCAGGCCTCAACTGCATGAGTAAACTTAATCCTGCGCCAGCCATAAACAAAGGCGCTCAGTTATAGCGGAGCGCCTTGCTATGTGGCTGGCGCAGGACTAAGATCCCTCATGCAACTGGCTACAGCTGCTGCATTTATGGTGTTGTAGACGCATTGAATTTGCTACATGTGTCTTTTGTGGGCCACTGTAAGTTTAGGTACTGAGTAGGGCTTATTATATTATTTCGAGCAACATTTTTCCTGATATTGCCGATAACAAGCAGGCGTGCTTACGAGACCCGAATAAAAATGTTCGAGTCGTAAGACGAGGACATTTTGATTTGAGTCAAGTAATCACAGCTGTCTGTTTATCGGCACTATATCAAACAAAACTTTTTCTCAATATAATTTATGTACCCAATCCAAAACAAAACTATGCCTTGCGTCACTCATTTTGCGGCTGATTGCGGTGTTCAGACAAAACACATGAGTGGCAGACGACTGCATATCGCTGTCAACTGAGCGCGCAGTTTTCGCCCGACTATGAAGACATCATTGCATTGTATAACCCTGAGTGTTACTGGGTAAATTCTACTTGTAGCTAGATCACGCATAATTGCGGAAAATGCCAGCAGGTTTTAGTTCTTTTCTCAGGTTGTCGATATCGTCAACTGGTTTCCCTAGTCCGTCCAGCGACTCGCACGTTTCCTGGCGTCTTTTCTCCGTTCGTTTGTATGTATAGGAAACAAATTTTTGTTCACACACTAAGAAGTATTTCATTACTACTACACATGAGGAGCTTGTAAATGTTACATTGTAAGCATATTTCGAGTTTCCGTTTTGAAAATGCAACTATCATGAAGATCGAGTCTTTTTGGCGCGCAAGGGATTTTGGGAAGAAAAGCATATCAAGCAAATTCATAATTATTAATTTGCTTGTTATACAATAATTATATCAATACATGTGCCAAAGAATGGAAAACTTTAAGGAGTGGTTACATACATGTATATTCCAGGATAATGTAGGCATGATCATTGGTTGACCATGACATTTTGCTACAACGTCTCTATTCTGTGTATGGCGTTCATGAAACTGCTTTATCGTGGTTTAGATCATATCTGACAGACAGAACTCAGTGCATAATTGTTAATGATAAACTATCCAGCCCATCCACCCGGTGCGCTTTGGTGTCCCAAAAGGTTCAGTTCTTGGACCAGTCCTCTTTACCCTGTATGTTCAGCCACTGGCCAGTGTCTTTAACCGTTTCTCTATATCACATCATGCATTTGCAGATGATACTCAACTCCATGACTCATGTTCACCTGATCAGATTATGGACACAATCGAGAGTCTTCAGGAGTGTGTCTTGGATACTAAGATGTGGATGATTTCAAACAAATTACAGTTGAATGACGGAAAAACGGAGGCCATGATCATTGCTTCCCCGAGGTTGACGAAGACGCTGACACTCCCCCAGTCATTACAAATTTGTGGTGCCACTGTCCCCTTCTCCCCCCATGTAAAAAATCTGGGTGTCACACTTGATAGTAGCCTGTCCATGCGCCTTCATTTGAACAACGTTTGCAGATCCACCTATACTGAACTGCGACGTATTGCTTCAGTCCGCCACTATCTGACACCTGAAGCAACTAAAGTACTTGTCTGCGTTTTTGTTTTGTCTAAATTAGACTATTGCAATGTTCTTTTGGCTGGCTGTTCCCAGTGTCTGACAAACCTCCAGAAAATTCAAAACTCAGCTGCTAGGTTGATTCTTAGAGTCCCTAGATCAGATCATATCACACCCCATCTGTCTGCTCTTCACTGGTTACCTCTAATAGCTAGGATTCAGTACAAAATGTCATGCATGACTCACAGTTATATTACCTGTTCCTGCCCACACTACCTTGCCTCTCTTCTCCAGCTGTATACACCCTCAAGACAGAATTTGCGCTCTGCTGCCGACTCTCGAGTTTTACGTATCTCTCTTGTCAAAACAAAGTCGTTTGGTGAGAGGTCATTCAGATACCAGAGCCCAGTGGTTTGGAATGATCTTCCACGCGAACTGAGATACGTGGATTCGAGAGAGGCATTCAAGCGAGCCCTAAAGACCCATATTTTTTCTGTCTGCTACAAATGATTTTGTCACACACCTGTCATGTTAATGTCATCTCTATCTATGTTAGAAGTAGTGTGTGTGTGGGTGTGTGTGTGAATGCGAGTATGAGTCCATAAGCGTAACACTTTTGAATGGTGACTTTATAGCTTGTTTACAGAGTGCATTGTATTTTGTTTTTGTACTTTTTGTAAATTACATTTTTGTAATTAGTTATTTTTGTACATTTAGTTTTTGTTAAGCGCCTAGAGCTCTAATCTGAGGCTAGGCGCTATACAAGTACTCATTATTATTATTATTAATATTGCACAGTCCTCTCCCTTTTTTGTACTACTACCTCTTTCTTTGGCCTACTAAAAGGGTTGTTTTCTTTCCGTTGTACCACAGGTGTTACATCTTGGGAACACCTTCAGTGGTTGTCTCGGACCTTGACTTGATTCGAGACGTGATGGTCAAAAAGTTTGGTCTCTTTTCCAACAGAGTGGTGAGCAAGAATGAACCCCCATACAGTAAACTTCGGATATACTGACACATCGCCTGGGGACTCATATGTTTCCTTTGTTATGTCCGTCGTTTGGTTGGTTGGTTAGTTCGGGTTTAACGTCCACAGCACCGAGGTGATCATGGACGGCCCTGACGGGCGGGTTATGGGGGACAGGGAAATCTATTGCCTATAGAGTACGACCTGAACACTGATCAACTCAGGCGCACTCCAACTGTGCCACTTTGATTTACCAGGACCTTTCAACGGACATGCTATTGAACAAATCCGTTTTTTCCCCCAGCTACCGGGGCCGGGACGGGATTCGAACCCACGACCCGGCGATTCCCTTCGCTCTCCTGCTCCGACGTTTAACCGCCTGAGCTATTTCGGACTCTGTCCGTCGTTTGTTATAAGCGAAGTAATTCACGTGTATATAAAAAGATTGTTGTCGAGTGTATATGCATAAATGAATATACAATACAATACAATACAATACAATACAATACAATACAATACAATACAATACAATACAATACAATACAATACCATGCCATGCCATGCCATGCCATGCCATGCCATGCAATGCAATGCAATACAATACAATACAATACAATACAATACAATACTATTGTCTATTCGAGTCAATGCACGACAGAAATTTGCCTTTTGGCTAGTCATAAAACAACAATACAAGACACTAATAAACACTATAAAAACATTCCATTAAAATTATCATTATCATTGGGAGGTAATGTTAAGTAGATTACATATTATATTTCACGGCGTTATAAACAAGAGTTCAAAATTGATACAGCAGTTGGATAAAAGATTTCTTAAAAACACTCTTTTTGGCAAGTGGCATGTTGAAACGTCTGCCTGATGGTAGCATTTGAAACTGATCAGATAGTGGGTGACGAGGATCACTGACAATGCTAGCAGCTTTCCCTCGGACAGCCCTATGGTACAGATCATCTAATGGGTACTGTCCTGTGCCAATGATCTTCCCAGCTGTTCTGACGATACGTGACAGTCTGCCCCTGTTTTTCATAGTGAGGTTGCCATACCAAGCAGTGATGTTAAAAGTCTGCTTTCAATCACGCTTCTATAAACGGATTTTAAAATCTTGGAACTGACATCAAAACTTCTCAGTTTCCTAAGAAGGTACAGACGTTGGTTTGCTTTTTTCACAATCAGATCAGATATGTAAATTGGCCTGTGATTTTGGATCTTACAGATGCAGGCCGTAAGGTCCCAAATCATAGACCAGCACACATCAGTATACAAAAACTCTGTGTTAACCCCTTCACTGCCAGTGGAGGCAGGGTTTGTTCCTGGACTCTTTGATAATTATTTCCACACCAGAGAGCTGCAGCAGTTCAAGGAACGTGAATACAAAGTGATGTCAGCAAGAGGCATAGATCCTCATAAGCCACAGGCGGGGGCTCATGAGAATCTATGTCTGATCTTGCGACTGGATTTGTGTTAATTTTTGCTCGGCAGTGAAGGGGTTAAAATATAACTGGAATAAAAACGAAACCAAGGAAACATGTTCTTGATATTCATAAAGAAAAGAGATGATGATAATGACTGCATTATTATTATTGTTATTATTATTATTATTATTTTCGTTGTTGTTTGTGTTGTTGTTGTTGGTTTTAATTGTAGTAATAATGCAGTAGCAGCAGCAGTTGAAGTTTAATTGATGACAAATAATAATGTGTACCACTGTTACTTCTCATTTTAATTACAGCCAAATCGGTTCATCGACTACAAACCTTGGACTGAGAATCTGCTGAGCCTCAGGGATGACCATTGGAAACATGTTCGCAGTCAATTGTCTCCTACCTGGAAAACTGAAGAAGGTAGGCCCGTGCGTCTTTGACCCCGCCACTGTCACTGATCGTGCGTTGTACGTACGCAAAAGAGCTCCAGCCGTCCCATCAACAATGGATACAAAGTAGTTTCACCAAGAGGCATAGATCTTCATGAGCCCCCGCATTTGCGGGGGCTTATGAGGATCTATACCTCTTGCAGAGGTTGTGGTGTTCATTTTTTCTCGTCAGTGAAAGGGTTAAATACAGTCACCGTGATTTGATGCGTTACAAATGAGTTAGACACTCTAGCTTTACTGCAGAACATGTTTTGAGCCGTCACCTAGTTTGTAAGGAGAAGTGGTCTTAAAGGACTGGTGCGCTCTCTCTCTCTCTCTCTCTCTCTCTCTCTCTCTCTCGGATGGCGTCAAGTCAGTTGCGGTGCTGTGTTTACATCGTGGGCATTAATTCACCCTATTTCCATTGATTAAGGAAAGTGTGTTAAATGATATTTGGTGTGTGACTTTATGAGTGAACGAGGACTTCGGTGATGTGTTTTTTGTGACTGGACAGTCTGAACGTGCCTCAGTAATTTGTATCTATAATTTCTCAAAGATGGTATCTTTGTGAACTGTGAAAGAGTGGGAAAGCAGCCATGGCGTGGTTAGCCGCGTGTTTTGAAATAACTAGCGCCAGTCCACCTGCACCGTCTTCCAATCCCTCGCGCTGGCACTACGGCTTTGCGGCGTAACATGTGAAAGTGGGTCAGCGCGCGAGGGACCAGCCGTCTCGCCAGGAAGGAGGTGCGCGCAAGCGCAGAGAGGGTGTACATTCCAAAGAATGTCAAACTCTCAGCCAGTGCCGGGTCTTACTCATCGGCTTCTTATCCCCTCCCCGCCTCTTCCTCCACCCCCTCCCCGCCCGCTCAGTATAGCTACCCCGCCTCTTAACCTCCACCCCCTCACCGCCCGCTCAGTATAGCTACCCCTAACAATCACCACCCACGCCAAGTGAGTCGGGACGTTGTCCTAATTTCAAATCCCTGTATTCAAAGCTGTACTTCAGTACTATTGACCAACACTGAATTTATCAGTCATGGCCCATAGAGGGTCAATGGCGATTGTACAGCAGCCTTCCCCCAACCACCCTCCTGCTACCCCCACCGGACGTGAACCAGTGCTTAGAGACACAAGAGACCATCTACAAACACGATTCACGGAAGCTGGTGTTGGTGCTGTAGCATTTCTGAAGTGTTGGCGGAATGCACTGTACGTTCGCTACGTAGAACAGCTGAAACGTTTACATCCAGGACAGTTTTTAATTACATGGTCAGAAACAGACTTCGAAAAACAGCCATTGACCCTCACTAAAGCACAACATCTGTCCGGGCCCTGACACAATCCCCGACAATTTAGCAGAAACCCGTGTCAGGATTTTTGATGGTGCTTTGAAACTTATCACAATAACTTTATACTACCGCCAACGAAGGAGCACGGGTGGCACCCTCCTCATTCAAGGGAAGAAGAAACACGGATGGGTCAGGGAGGAGTACAGGGCGCTGTGCCGCTATGTTCAGCAACTCCGCGCAGGCACGGCTAGCCCTGAACACAACATCCCAGCAGCCATCGACAGCGCGCCATCCCGTGTCACTCCACCCGGCCCCACCAATATCTGTCTGCTGGACGTGTCCCTGGACCACACCCCTGTCACCCCGACACGCCACATTATGTCATCAGTGGCGGACAGTCCAGGCATCGTGCTCCTTACCCAGCTGCCAATGGACGACCAGCCTGCACTGCATCGCGATATCAACGCAGCCACGCCTTTGCCACGCCCTTATCTTGTGGACATAACGGCGCTGTCGACGTCCGCCGGGGGCGCGGATACAAGTACTCTACCCGGCTATCGCACCCCCTCCCCCCGACCGCTTGCCCAGCCAGCCCCCTCTCCTCCTGGCATCAGGGAGCAAGACTTAAGCCCCATTTTGGAGGCGACCTCGTCTACACAGCCATTGTCCGCTCAGTATTCCCCATCCACTGTGTCCTACAGCAGTTGACACACCGGACATGGTGTTGGAACCACACTCCGGCTTGTCTCCCCTGTCTAATGTTATGCCCACCGTAACCAGCAATACAAACAGCGACATAGCGGCCTCTCAATCCTCGCTCCAACTGCCGGTAAATCTTGATATCAATCTTCAACTCGCCAGTGCACACGGGGAACTCATCGCTTCGCTCCGCACTGAAATGTCATCGCTGAAGAGCGACCTTACGTGTGCACTGGCCAGGATCAACCAGCTTGACAGCGCGATCAAAGACAATGCCGTCAAAGTGGCCAACGACCTGAAGGTGTCAAACAGCATTCTGTCAGAGCTGGATGACACCGTCTCTACGTTGACCACTCAAGTCACGCAGCTATCAGCAACGGCAGGCAACCAGCGTCAGGTTATCCAGGACGTGAGGAAGCAGGTGAGAAAACTGACCTCGCACCCGCCGACCCCTCCACTCGCTATATCGTCAGGTGACGTAACACCGCCACACGCCGCCAGTGAGCCATCTGCTGCTGTCAGTGGTGAGTATGTGGGCCAAGCTAGCGGTGCCCGCATTCCTGTGCTGATTAGCGCTGACCATGCGGCCCCGCAGAAGATCGAAACCGGTCCCGACTCCGTCATCATCCCAACGCGCTCTCACCATTTAGATAGGCTGCCCCCTGATCAGCTTATCTTTCAACAGACAATACAGGCTGACACCACTACGCTCGTCCTTGGTGACTCTACGGTCAAGCACCTGAAGGGCAACAAGATGGCTACCTACGAGGGAGACAAAGTGCAAGTGTTATCAGTTTCAGGCCTGACCACGACTCACCTCAGTGACACACTGGCTTAAGACGCTGCCAGTGTTCTCCCACATCAGCTGTGTCACCCTACATGTAGGTATTAACGACTGTAAATCCAGCGAGGTGACCAGCCAGATGTGGGAGAACCTTATTCATAACTGCAAAAGAGTGTTCCCCGAGGCGCGATTCATGCAGGCTTCGTCCATTCTGCCTGCCAGGCGTGGTCCCAGACATGCCATGAACATCGCAATTGGCCAGTCCAATGCCAATCTATGCCATGTTTGTCGCAAGTTTGGGGCCACGTTCCTAGACAACACGCAGTCCTTCACTACTGCAAAAGGGCTACCTAGGAAGTCACTTTATAGCGACACAATCCACCCCAGTGGCCAGGGAATTGTTCGACTGGCCTACAGAATAAAGTGGGGTGGGCACACAGCAGACGACAACCACTCCGAGACTGCAGTGAAAGAGGCCCACTCGCAGACTGAAGTAAAACAGACATACTCTAGTGTGGTCAAACACCAGCCGCATCCGCACAGCCAGTCCCACAGCGAACCATCATACTCTGCAGCGAGTACGGATGTACTGTCACAGACAAATATAGAGGTCGACCAACAAAACAGACCACCTAACCATCAGCAACAACAGCAGCATGAGCAGTCCTTTCTGCAACCACAGTGGTACCCTACACCCTGGCTTCACCAGATCCCGAACCCCTACGGTCTCTACAATTTGTCGCCTACACGCCAGTATCCCTGGGCCCCGTCCCATGGCTTTCAGTACAGTACTTTATCGATGTACCCTCCGTTCAACCAGACCTTGCAGCCTGTCTAAGCGTTTGTAGCTGGTTCTATTAACTCTTTTGTGCTTCCCTTTGCCATAGACTTTACGACTGTGAAACTGGACTTTTGACTTTCAGGTGTTAGACTGCGAAACTGCGTGGACACTGATCCAGTTTCAACTCGATTTTCTCGTCATTGTTTTTAAATTACACGACAGTGCTTTACTGTGACAAACATTTGGCGTTACTGCCAGTCCTTATGATCCTTATTAGGTTTATTGCCTGTGCAGCTCAGTGCGTATTACCTGTTTCTGAACTGTTTTGTTCACAATATTTCTCATTTCAACATGTCAGACTCCTCTAATATTCATATAGGTCATCTCAATATCTATCATCTATGTAACAAGACTCCCGATGTGTGTGTTCTTTTGAGTCAACCCAACCCTTTCCACTTGTTTGGTTTCTTAGCTCCAATATCAGCGATGACGTCATTTCTATACCTGATTTTTCCCTTATACGCCGCGACCCACAATGCCCCACACATACCGGCATTGCGGTGTATATTCATGATTCCATAAAAGACATCACCCGTAGAAGACCGGATCTTGAATCAGACACAGTGGAAAGTGTTTGGGTTGAAATAAAAAACAAGTCAAGCCCTGTATTAGTTGGTTTTATTTACAGGAACCCCTCTGCACCAAATGTATGGCTTGATGATTTCACTGACATGCTAGATCAAGTCATAAAAACTGTACATCAGATGTGCTTTTGTTAGGGGATTTTAACATTAACATGTTTTCCGCTAACCCTACATGGGAGTCCACTATTACACTTTTTGGGCTCAAACAGCTGATAACATCTCCAACTCGTGTTACGTCTACGTCCTCTACACTCATTGATCATATATATACAACGAACAAGAGCCGAGTGTTGGAGACGGAAGTACTACAAGTTGGAATCAGCGACCATTACCCTGTGTGCTGTAACTGGACCGTGAAAGCAGATAAACCTATCCGTAAACACCAGCACACTACCATCAAGTATAGATCGCTTAAACATTTTAACAAAGAGGCTTTTTTGTTTGACCTTAGTTCCGTTTCTTTTGATACTGTTTATCATCATTACGAGCCTGATGGTGCGTTGTCTGAGTGGTACAGGTTGTTCCTCAGTGTTCTTGATAGGCATGCCCCGATTAGGGAAAAACGAGTAAAAAACCCGCAACTGCCGCCTTGGCTAAACAAAGGTTTGATCGATGCCATGCAACTGAGAGATGAATTAAAACAGAAAAAAGATTTCCCTGCTTACCGTAAGCAACGCAACCGCGTTAAAAAATTAGTTCTTGATGCCAAAAAGTCACTCTTTAAACGAATAATGAATGACAAAAAGGATACAGTCTCTGTTTGGAGAGCGCTTAATGCCCTTACAAAATCTAACTATAGCCCAACACATACCTCTATTTCTGCAGAAACTTTTAATAATCATTTTCTTTCTGCCGCCCAGTCGTTGCTGCAAAACACTACGTCCAAGGCACCGTTTGTATCCCCAATCCTTGTCAAATATTGTGATGGCAAACTTTCTTCTCGTTCATCTTTCCACATACCTTGCATGACAGTGCATGATGTCGGTAAAGCGATTGAATGTCTCAAAAGTAAGCGCACTTCAGGACATGATGAAATTAGTACTGCTGTGTTAAAACTATCACTACCGTTCACAGTAGAATCTTTAACGTACATCTACAACCGTTGTATCGAGCGTGGCGAATTCCCCTCTGATCTGAAAAAGCCAAAGTTATTCCGCTTCCTAAGAACAAAGATCTTACAGATCCCAATAAATTCAGGCCAATTTCTATCTTGTCTTCACTTTCAAAACCCATAGAAAAGCACATACACAAACACTTACAGCACTTTCTTGACACACACGACCTTATTCATCCCTTACAGTCGGGATTTCGCCCGCGGCACTCTTGTCAAACAGCTCTCTCACATTTAACGGATCGTTGGCTCACATCAATAAATAAAGGACTGTTGACTGGAGTGGTCTTTTTAGACTTTACCAAAGCCTTCGATTTAGTTAACCATACCCTCCTTACCGAAAAACTTCCAGTCTACCGCGTAAGTGACCGAGCTGTATCCTTTTTTAAATCCTATCTTGAAGGCCGACGACAGTATGTCAGCGTAAATGGCAAATCATCCTCTGAGGGGCTGATTATGCATGGCGTGCCCCAGGGATCTATTCTCGGGCCTTTATTGTTCACACTTTACATAAATGACTTACCTTTACATATCTCACAGCCTGACGTTACCTGTAGCTTATTTGCAGATGATGCAACTTTGGATGTGTCTGCGCCAGACGTGCCCACAATCACTAGTTCACTCCAGCAAACAATAAATGAAGTCTTTGGTTGGTGCCAGACTAATTCCATGATTCCAAATCCATCAAAGACGGAATGTATGCTTGTGACAACAAGGCAAAAGCATCAGCTGAGCCCGCCGCCACTCAAACTTTTCCTTGAACAGCAACCAATAGCGCAAGTTAGAGAACATCGTTTGCTTGGTGTCACTGTAGACGACCAGCTCAGTTGGCATTCGCATACTAATTCTATTTGTAAGGTTTTGTCAAAAAATCTATATTTGTTATCTAGACTAGTTCTATTCACCGACGTTTCAACCAGGCAGTTGTTTTATAACGCACACATAAAATCCCATCTAGATTACGCATCGACAGTATGGGATGGATGCAGCGATATTTCTTTAAAAAGAATAAATTCACTCCATAGACGTGCGGCAAAGCTTATCCTAAAAGATTCCCACACCCCTTTGACTACCGACGATAAACTAACAAAATTAAATATGTTGCCCCTTCGTAAGCACTTTTTATTCAATAAATGTGTATTTATGCGTAAGATCACACTTTCAAAATCACCTGGATATCTCGCTGCTCTCTTTAAGGCTCCCCACACTCCGTACCCGACACTGAGGAACGACCTGGTAGTGCCTAGGCCCCGCCTTGACATTTTTAAATCGGCCTTGTCATATTCAGCAGCCAAAGAATGGAATTTACTTCCAAAAGAAATAAAATCTATCACGACCATAAATGCTTTCAAGACAAGGCTTCATCAGCATTTGCTACAAATGCAAGCGTAAACTGCTTTTGTTTTTAGAATGACGTAGTATTTTGAATTTGTTTATCTCATTATCTGATTGTTGTTGTTGTTTGTTTTTTTTTTTTTTTTTTTTTTTTTTTTTTTTTTTTTTTTAAATTTTATGGTACACTTGTTAGTTGGTAGCGCATGTATATCTCATTATGTGTATTAAATGTGTTTATGATGTTTTTGTATATGATCGCCATATGTACACACTGGCTGTATCCCTGCTGTCGCCTTCGAGCGGAAGCTGATCGAGGGGGGCAACCAGTATGACTCGCCTTGTTGGGCGCTTATGGTGTGTCAGTGCGTGCGGCCGCGTGAGTATTTGTGTAAGTAGTTTAGCAAGGACAAGATGGAAGAAAGGTCTTCAGACCTAAATCTTTTTATCCTTGGAAAATAAAGATTCATTGTCATTGTCATTGTCTCTCTCTCTCTCTCTCTCTCTCTCTCTCTCTCTCTCTCTCTCTCTCTCTCTCTCTCACACACACACACACACACACACACACACACACACACACACACACACACACACACACACACACACACACACACACACAAGAGAAATCATGAAGTGCGCAAAGTGTCAGCTGTCCTTACAGAGGACCATTTATGTGGTAACAGCGACCTAAGGGCCAAAAGGGACCCTCCCGCTCCCTCCGTTCAAGTAGTGACGCACGCCTTTTCAGAGTCCCGCTCTGCAAATACAAAACCAGAGGTGACCGTTGTTTTGCGCACGTTGGACCTGTTGTCTGGAACTCACTACCCATAGACATTAGACATTCTCCCTCATTCACTGCCTTTAAATCTGCCCTTAAGACCCACCTGTTCAATACCCCAATGTAGCTTACTTCTTCGTGATTGTGTACCTGTGTGTTTGTCTGTGTGTGTCTGTGTATTGCAAAATCCTTTGTTTCTCTGGCTTTATGACCCCCTCCACTCCCACTCTTTTTTTGTAAAGCGCATAGACCTTATTTTAGGATAAGCGCTATATAAGTAGCCATTATTATTATAAGTGTGGTCGCCGACTCGAAATATGTTCTGCTGTCATAAAAAGCAGAAGACGTGTGCTTTAGAAAGACGGAGTATGATTGTAAATAAATTCCCAACAAAGAAAGGAACACTCTTAGAAAAGACGAGTGCAACCCTGTTTGGTGTACATGTAGGTTCTTTGACAACTGAAGTAGTTGGAGGCTGAACTCATTTTCACGGCAGCGACGCGTTCTGCCCTGAGAGGGCAACAAACATTTTTTTGCGATAAAAAGAGATTTTCATTGTATTACAGTGAAAATATCATAAATATCAAAATTATCAGGGCAGCGTTTAACTCATTCAGCCCGGCGGCTGTATTTCCCAAATTCTGGCGGCGTCATCTAACGACTATGCACCTGTTGCAGATGGATCGACCACGATAATTCAAGGGCAGTGCTAGATTAAGCAAATCTGGCACTGCCCTTAAATTACCATGGTCGACCCATCTCCTGCTGTAGTGCGTCAGGGCTGAATGGGTTAAATGTCACAATGAGGTAGACAATCCCAAATTTGAAAAAGAAAGACTACGTAGCAGTTCAAGAAACAGATCGACCGTGATAGCTCAAGGCAATGTGTAGTTCCTGAATGGCCTGGGGCCTAGAAGCGCCAGCCCAGTGCGCAAAAGCCATTCAGCCGACGTCGGCCTAAAGCCTTTTGCGCCGCATTGGGATGCTATTGTAGCACGACCCTTGAACTTCCTTGGTAGATCAGTATCTTGTTATAGCGTGTTACGACTTAACAGACTGAGCGCCGCTGTCATTGTTTTGTGTTTACCTTGTTCAGAATAACACTGTCAATAAACAACAAAAGCAGTCAAACAATACAGGCACACTATACACTTTTTTTTCCAGATGGCCCTGGCCATAGAGAGAGTGGTGAAGAACCTGGACAGTTACGTCAGGAACAAGGCAGAAACTGGGGAGGAGGTGGAACTGAAAAAGCAAGTACATTGTGCAAAGCGTTCAAAATAAGTAAAACGTGTTACTGACACGACATGTTCGCACACATGTTAATTGAAATCAGTTTGTAATAAATGCCTCTGACAAGGACGGTAAATGGTGTTGCTCCCCCTCCACCCCCCCCCCTCTTTAAAAAGGCCGACGCCCCCCCCCCCTCCCCCCATAAAAAGTCGTTGGACTCTACCCCCACCCCTTAAAAATAGACGACGCCCCCTCCCTCCCCCACCCCTCCCCCGCCACCCCAGCCCCCTTTTAAAAAAAAAGTGGCTCTGAATGAGATATTACTCACTGACACAGGTCAACCGCCATATATCGCACATAGATTCAGAACAGTATACTTTCCCAGCATTTTCTTCAGACTCTAGTTACATAAGTAACTGTGCTCCACTTGCCCGTAGGAATTCCACCTGTGTGTTATACTTAAATCATTAAGGTCCAGAAGGACAGAACTACGAATGTAAGTTTAAAAGTGATTACTTATTAACTCCTTGCCCGTTACTGATGATACCACCGAACGGCTGTATCGTCAGTAGCAGTCACGGGGTTAACATGAGCACTTTTTCCGTTTGCTTTCAGAATGTGCCAGAATTTTGCGATGGACGCGATAGCCGGAGTGGCGTTTGGTCTTCAGGTGGACTCCCTCAAAGATCCCGACGATCCCTTCATCAGACACGGCAGAGCCCTGACTAATTTCAGTCCTCTCGTTGCCCTGACGTGTAAGATTCGTGTATAAGACAATGCAAACAGATTATCAACTTTAGCCCCCTACCTTGCCCCTGTACGTACGTGTTCCTTTCTGAAATCTTTCTTCATTCAACGACCAAAAAGCCAAAAACTGTCCAAGAAACATGGACACAAGTTGGTCTCAACAAGAAGCATAGATCCTTATGAGCCCCCGCAGTCGTGGTGAAGGGGTTAAATCGCCAGGGTTTTATTATAAGCAAAGTCGGACCTCTGAAAAATGCAGTGTGCTCTTGCCTCAGTCAGTTTCTAGTCAAACAAGTTTCCATTACATGCATTCAATTTAATTTAATTTAAAGCGAGTGGGCTTTTCTTGCAAAAATATGTCCACAAAACAGATTTTCAATGTTGTCTTGCCTCAACTATGACTGCAATGGCCTTCTTTTCACAATCAGTGTGTGTAGGCACTCGTAACAGACCTTTCCTACTGCCCCTGGTGCAAGTTAGTGGAACTCTCCTACGTACTGAGAAATAAACGGCAGTAAAAGACTTTTGTGTCATGACATTCACACTACATACGTTAACCCGTTCAGTGGAGAGAAAATCTGAACACCAGACAACTGCAAGAGGTATAGATCCTCATGAGCAACCGCAGTTGCGGGTGCTCATGAGGATCTATACCTCTTGCTGACACCAGTTTGAATCCATGTTCCTGGTACAGCTCGGGCCTTTTGATGTTGAATAACAAAGACTGCAGAAACACAGCCTGCGTCAGTTGGAACTAAACGGGTTAAGTTAGCCCTGATGTCCAGCATTATTGATAGATATGTTGAAATATTTATGAAGAAGATATTGCGAGTTAATAACCCTTTATTGTCAACTGTCATTTCATTCAGCTAAAAATCCTTGTATCCACATGTGACATGCTTCCACTGAGATAACCTTTTGTGTTTCAGTTATGTTTCCTCAGCTTTCGAAAGTGTTCAGACTCTTTGGCATCACTTTCCCACCTCGGAACACCAACAATTTCTTCATGGGGGTTCTGGACTCATCTCTCAAAGACTGGCGTCAAGAAGACAAGGTATGTGAGAAAAATATGTATACAGCAGAACCTGTTTTAGCGATCACCATATGAGAGATCACCTGTCATTATAGACCATCTGTAGTCAGCTAAATGATGGCCTTAAATGACAAGTGGTACTTTCAAGATTTTACTTAAGAAAGCACGAATATTTGAACACCACTTTTTGTCTACCATATTAAAAAAAAAATGTATGTGTGTGTGTGTGTGTGTATGTGTGTGTGTGTGTGTGTATGTGTGTGTGTGTGTGTGTGTGTGTGTGTGTGTGTGTGTGTGTGTGTGTGTGTGTGTGTGTGTGTGTGTGTGTGTGTGTGTGTGTGACAGCGACTAGAGCCCGCGTTTGAGGACGGACAAGCTTAAAATTTTGGGATATTGTCCCTAAAAGAATTCTGTCGGAACCTTATTTTAAATGTTTTGATTATTATTGATTTGCTCATTAGCAAGAAAATAGCCGTTTCACAAAACTGGTTAATCCACATTGGAGTCTATATATTTTTTTTTTAAATTTTTACTATATATTTTGCGAATAGCTAGATATAAGGGAGATATTGAATGAGTTCGTTAACCAGCATTGTACCTCTAGAACGTTTTGAGTGTAAATTATATAATTTTTGAAAAAAAAAATATTTTCACGTTTTGGGGATTAATTGCATCAATTATATGGCGTTATCTTAAAACAATTGATTCTTTTTACACAAAAAAAACAAACAAGCAATCTTCTCAGTAATAATCGCATGATTTTTCGTATACGGTATTTACATAAGCCTGCAGTTTGTCTCGGCTGTCGGGTCAATTGTGTCCTGTATGCCCTAGGTGTGAAAATCAGACAATTTTCTGCACCGCCTTTTCAGATTATTTGTAAAATAGCTAACATAACTTTAATTTTTATTTTACGAAAAAAAACTATCTTCTCATTAATACCAGTATGAGTTTTCATAAACAGTGTTTGCTTAAGCCTGTTGTTTGTCCCGGCCTTGGGATAGGATTAGGTCAGAATTGTGACCTGTAAGCCCCAGGCGTGAAAATCAGCAAGAAAATTGCAAAGTTGATCCTCTGATACGTCCAATGTTAGGACTGCGATGAGTGACGTGTAACATCGAGTCGTCAGCATGAACACAGCGTCGTGGGACTAATGATGCCATGACGTGAAGGTTGAAGTGACGTCATTTCGCTGCTCGTGCTTTTATTCTTCTTCAGAATAGCTAAAGCAGTTAAATTAGCTTTTGGAGTTCCAGTTCATATTAATACTGTAAAAGCCTACTTTAATTTTTCTTTTACGAAAAAAAACTATCTTCTCATTAATACCCGCAACATTTTTCATAAACAGTGTTTGCATAAGCCTGCTATTTGTCCCGGCCCTGGGGTAGGATTAGATCAAATTGTGACCTGTAAGCTCTAGGCATGAAAATCAGCAACAAAATTGCAAAGTTGATCCTCTGATACGTCAAATGTTAGTACTGCGATGATGACGTATAACATCGAGTCGTCACTATGAACACGGCGTCGTGGGGCTAATGATGCCATGACGTGAAGCTTGAAGTGACGTCATTTTGCTGCTCGTACTATTACTCTTCTTCAGAATAGCTATGCTACACCAGACCACAGAGCTTACGAATGGCGGGAATCGTCGTGTGCTGAATCCACGGGGGAAAAAAACGGATTTGTTCAATAGCATGTCCGTTGAAAGGTCCTGGTAAGTCAAAGTGGCACAGTTGGAGCGCGCCTAAGTTGATCAGTGTTCAGGTCGTACTCCATAGGCAATAGATCTCCCTGTACCCCATAACCCGCCCGTCAAGGCCGTCCATGATCACCTCGGTGCTGTGGACGTTAAACCCGAACTAACTAACTAACTAGTCGTGTGCTCGTCTTTATTTCTGTGTGCCAGTGTGTATGGATCAGAGGGTGGGTTAGAGTAGTAGATGGATTGCTGTCGATCACCAGCCCACAGAGCGTAATAATGGCGGGAAGTGCGGTGTGTCCGTCTTTATTTGTGTGTGCCGACGTGTGTGTTGATCAGAGGTTGGCTTAGAGAGGAGGGAAACGGATCAGCATTATGAGCCTAAAAATATGAACAACTCTGAATGTTCCTAAACGATAAACGCATCTGAGCTCCAAACAATACGGTAGACTTTGGGATGAAATCCCCATCTTGTTTTTCTTTGTTTAAAAGGTGTTTCCTAAAAAACAGGTTCTGCTTTGGTAAACAAAATTCAGTGAATGAATAGTGTTACTACAAACATAAACACATAGATTACACAAACTGAAATGAGTATTTCCAAGGGTAATATTTGATTCGCCTGTAGTTTGTGGTGCAGCCCACCACCGCCCCCCCCCCCCCCCGCCCGACCCCCGCCCCCCCCCCCCCCACCCGCCGCCGCCTACGCACCCTTCGCCACAAAAACCATCAAACACTCTACCACACCATCACAACTAAATTAATTACTCCCGACAATAACCAAACGGATAAACTTGAGAAACACCCTTAGATTAGAAATGACAGTTACAGCACAGTCTATTTCATAAATTGTGTTGTAACTGTCACTTCTTTCTTCGCTTAGTCCTTCTCTGCATTTACACGCTTGGCAGTCACCTTTCTGTTCTGGATCTCGAACTACACCAGGGCGGGCTTTGATTGCTAAAACTGGCTGATTCCACGTGCTGTTGATGTCTCTATTCAAATGAGATTATTCTATACTTCTTTTGCCTTCATCACCATCACTTCATACAGACCTGTAACGTCTGTTCCAGAAACACGTTGATTTCCTGCAACTGCTGCTGGAGGCAGAGAGAGAGGGCCAGACCCAGGGTCCAGTGGACGCCGAAATCAATCATTCAGATCAGCTGACCACCTCCGCACACTGGACACGCAAAGGTCTGTCATTTACAACACGAAGATAGTTAGTTAGTTATTGCCGTTTAACGCCGAGCAGGCGACTAAGGCCATCTCACGGCGGGCGAAGATAGTGTAACAGACTAAAAAATTAGTCTGTACTAATGTTCAAGCATTATTCCGTTATGTGGCAATATAAAATATCTGATATGGAATTGTGGGTTATGATTCATCGCATCTTGTTAACGTATAAAGCCCTGACAGTACGACAGGATGTGGATCGACCATGATATTTCAAGGGAGAGGTCAGAATAGCTTGGCGCCTACAGGCGTATGATATAGCAGTCTTTTTTAACTCATAAAACGCTGACAAATTACGACAGGATGTGGATCGACCATATTTCAAGGGTGATGTCAGATTAGCTTGGCGCCTATAGGCGCCACGCTATTCTGACACCACCCTTGAAATATCATGGTCGAGCTGTCTCCAAAACTGTGACGCAGACCTTAGTGGACATCTCCAAAATTAGATACGTTAAAATTATATGAGCTGGAGTTGCTGAGTAGATCACATATTGTTTCCACTCAGTGGAAAAACAAGATGCGAGTGGTATAAAATCGTAACTCTAACTTACTACAGTTTGCTACAGACCAGTGTTGAGCCTACTGAGACGACTTACTTATGAGGCGTGTCAGATACATATATTATTTCAGTCCTTGTTAACCCATAAAGCCCTGACAGTACGACAGGATGTGGATCGACCATGATATTTCAAGTGTTAGAATAGCTTGGCGCCGACAGGCATGTAATGCATCAGTCCTTTTTAACCCATAAAGCCCTGGGAAATTACGACAGGATGTGGATCGACAGTGACATCAGATTTCAAGGTTGAATTATCATAGTCGAGCTGTTTCCAAAACTGTGACATAGACCTCAGAGGACATGACCAAAATTAAATACATTCGTCCTCAGTGCCTAGTGGGTTAAATATAAACGATGCTTCGGTATAAGTGATGCTTATTTGTTTATCAGGATTGACCCAGGATGAGATATACGGCAATACCCTGATCTTCCTTTTTGCGGGCAACGAGACCGTGTCCACTGTCATGTCGTTTACCTTGTTCTGTCTGGCCGCCAACAAGGACTGTCTGGAGAAGGCACGAGCCGAGGTGAACGCCAAGCTGGGCAAGGTGCAATACTCTATCATGTATATCAGACATTACTGGTGAGGCTGCGTTTGCAACGACACTCCCAACAACGAACGAGAGCGAAGTGACGGTGGATAATCAGATTGTACCACAATGCGTAGACAACGCTCCGAACGTCTCCAATAGGCAGATATCCTCATGAGCCCCGAGGGCTCATGCAGATCTATGCCTCTTGAAGATGTTTTGAACGTCGTCAATGCTTATAGCACAAACTGGGTATCCGCCGTGATTTCGCTCTCTTTGGTTGTTGGGGGTCGTTCGTTGCAAACGGAACCTCAATAATATATCCGCAGATAATTTTTTTTTTTTGTTCCACTCTAAGAACAAGTGTGATTTACTTGCGCTTGACCTAATAATTATGAGTTATTTTTAGTTAAACTCCTACAATTTGCTGATTTTCTTTAGTCTTAACATTTTGGCCAAAAGCAGGAACATGCCACTTTTTCAATACCCTTATAGAACACCGTCGGGAAAACGGCCATATTTCAATATCAAGGTCAAATAATTCGACTTCATGCACACCTGTGAATTATTTCGAGTGTACAGCAAAATCGGCAAATCGTTCAAGTTGAGTTGGAATCAGTGAATCCTGTTAGGTCACCTGGTGCTGAATGATATTCGTTCTATGAGTGGTACAGACACAGTTGGCTGACTAGCAAAAGAAATGCGACATTTTTGGAATCATTGGGAACACTACAGTGGTTATGATGATAACGAAAATGACGCATTTCTTTTGCTCGTCAGTACATTTGTTTGTTAATTTGTCCGCGTTTCTGGCCGTGCTTTTTCGAGTAACTTTGTCATTCAGTTCGCAATATTGTCCCAGCAAGTATATGCTCCCCATGCGCGATTGTGTGTGTGTGTGTGTGTGTGTGTGTGTGTGTGTGTGTGTCTGTGTGTGTGTGTGTTTTTGTGTGTGTGTGTCTGTCTGTGTGTCGGTGTCTGTCTGTGTGTGTGTGTGCGTGTGATGGTGTGTGTGTGTGTGTGTGTGTGTGTGTGTGTGTGTGTGTGTGTGCGTGTTCATGACAGAGAGAAGTGGACTACGAGACCGCCAACAGCCTGGTCTACCTGGACATGTGTATAAACGAAACTATGAGGATATATCCACCAGGATTATTGTAAGTATATTTGACACTGACCCCTTCAGCCGAGAAAAACGTAACACGACCCAGCTGCAAGAGACATTGATCTTCATGGGTCCCCGCAGTTGCACCAACTTACCACAGTTGCGGGGGCCCATGAGGATCTATATCTCTTGCTGAGACCTCGTAAGCACGCCCCAAAAGCACGCACCTATACAGGGTTCGAACAAGTGTTTACCCGACTCGTGGTATTTCTGACGAAGATACAACGTTCTTTCACCTGAGCTTTGAGCGATCATGGTAAACCACAGCGGAGGCCTTAGTAGCGCAAATAACAATAATATCAATCAATTTCAGTACATATTGACAACTAATGATCATTATTTTTTTAGCCTTGATCGCGAAGCCCACGAGGACACCGAATTGGGGGGATGTCAAGTGAAGAAAGGCATGCGCGTAGCCATCCCAGTAATTAGTATCCATAGAGACCCGACCATCTGGCCTGACCCCATGAAGTTTGACCCGGAAAGGTATGTGTGTTATATCTTTATAGCCATATTTGCAGAACACAAAACACAGCGTACAGCTTCACGAAGAAATTCCCAAGAAAGGCAGACAGGCTTAGAAAGGACAAGCGCAATACATCTGTGTTGTAAGTGCCCTTTCTGAGCGTGTTTCTTTCTTGCATTTTACGCGTGAAACTGTGTAGAATCCCATACAAAAAGGTGTTTACCATTTTTTTTTTTTGTGCTTGGATTCTACACAGTTGCATTGTACACAATCTGCTACAGGAAATGTTAGAAGCGTACATGGCCTTGTACACTCCTAATATTCCTGTAATGCATTGTATGCTAAGAGGTAAACAGGCATATCTTCAAGCACACATTCCTAAAACAAAAATCGAGGATTGCGGCTTAAGGGCCTTAAAGAATTTTGAAAAATATATAACTTAACTATATAATTATTTTCTTGGGGGAGGAAAAAAAAACCGTAAAGTACACGTAAAGAAAATGTAACTGTGCACACGTGTTCCTCCCCCCCCCCCCCCCCCCCAACAAAATGTCTACAGACACACCCCAGAGGCACGTGCAGAGCGCCACCCGTTCGCCTTCATGCCATTCGGCCTTGGTCCCCGCAACTGTATCGGCATGAGGCTGGCCCAGCTGGAGATCCGCATGGCCATAGCCACCATCCTGCAGCACTTCACGCCTGTACTGTGTGAAAAATCCGTGGTGAGTACATATACCGGCATACATGCAGGTTATGTTATACCCAGGGATGCTCATACAGTGTGCACGTTAAACAATTTCACTGTGACAGCTATGTATACCTGTCGCTGTGAAACTGTATAACTTTGTAGCTATGTATTGTATGTTGTCGAGCAAAAGAAATGCGACATTTTTGAAATAATCGGAAACACTAAAGTGTTTCCGATGATTCCACAAATGTAGCATTTCTATTGCTCGTCAACTGGAAATGATGACTTCATTCCTGTATACAAAACGATGAAATAAAAATTATTACTATACTTATAATAATATTTACATTATTGTTCTGGTTGTGCTTGCAGCATATTTACTTGATTACTGCATGCAACCACAACCAGAATGATAAAATAATGTTCTATCCACAGTACCCACCCAAGCTGCAAAAACTGAAATTTGAATCTGTGGATGGACTCTGGGTCAAGTTCGAGGCACGAAAATAGATGACGATCTCTACTTCATTAAGGCATTTTAAATTACAACCCTCGCCTTTTGACGTCATATTGCTGGTGATGACTAAACCTGGTGACGCCATCGGCCTGGATGTAGTGTTTACCAGAAACATAATTATATTGATGGTAATTATCACACTTCACTTGCACTTTTATATAGAGTATATTTGTTTTGACTTTAAAATATATTTTTATATGAGGTCATGCTATTAGTCTGGGCGCTAATAAATGTGCTAAACACGCAAGGGATCTGTAGAACAGCATATTTTTAGCACATCAGACGCTGAAATTTCTTTGATACCGATAGTGTTTTGTTTAAAATTTAAAAAAATCATTTGAATTCATGTTGTTTTGATTGATTTTTTGGCCAAATAATATGGTGTCTCACTTTTTAAAAACCATATATTCAACATTTGTTTTATTCCTACGTCACATTTCTAAAACATTTTACAACTCATGTATGACGGTGACCACACTGGTTGTGAGCGCTGACGTGTACATAAAGGTACTTATGCCTCATATTTGTGACTTTCTCAACGATTAGGGGCATAAGGAAAATACACAGTTTAACAGCTATGGGTGACTCATATATGTCTCCAATAAATATACCACTGTGTTAACCCTTTGCGTGTCTGTAGCGGTTTTTGTCGCGATGATTCCTGTAGGAATCATTGCGACAAAAACCGCTTTTGAAACTTTGAAGTCGTACGGATTCTTACCCTGCTAGTACCACAATCAACACACATTAATTTCAGTAAAGTGGTGTTCACATGGCCGATTTCCCAACGATTTTTGTCTGGCGATTATATAGTGGCCAACAAGACGTTGCCCATGTGAACGCTCACCAATTTTGCGACGACTTTCCAGCGACACGCCACCAACTTTAGCTACTTCGTGCTGTTCCGTCGACACTCGGCACAACTCGGTCAAAGGGGCATCACCCCATGAACACGACAACAGGTTGACTGAAGATTGAAAACAAAATCATATTTGATTGGCTAGTTCTAACCAATCGTCGATCAGGAAACAACCCGCTTGCTTGGAGTTGGTGGGAAATCGGTGGAAAGTCGAGCATTGCTCTACTCGCTGCCAACACCCCACCGACATCTGGCAATTGTCGGCCAACTCCAAAACGACAGACTGAGACGCCCATGTGAACAGGTGGAAACTTTCGTCTGCCACTTGCCAGACAAAAATCGTTGAGAAATCGGCCATGTGAACACCACTTAAGACTTTGCGCATTCGGACACGCGGTATGACGCGGCCTATCCGTATGCAACACGAGTCATGAATGTGTTAACTGTTGTATATCTACTGTCGAGCAAAAGCCGTGTGAAATCACTGCGACATTTTTGCGACACTTTAATGTTTCAGATGATTACAAAAATCTCGCATTTCTTTTGCACGTCCTTGTAGATTCAAGTTTCTTTACTTATCGAAGACGCCCTGCATCAGTAGTACTTTCGCAGCTGTTGATGCGGGGCGCTTTGAGTGAGCATGTACTCCTGTTTATACAGGATAAAATCATCGACGAATAATACTAACCGAAGATGGGATGAACCATAGCCCACAAAGTCCCTTCTTTATGAGAGCTGTCTTCGCTGTCAAGGGCCTCTCTCTACCTTTGATTTGATTCTGATTTTAAAATATCTTCTTTTGAATAAGCCTCGCAGATGTGCCAATGTGTCATAGTAGACTCTATAAGGGACGTGCGTCGAGGATACAAAGCTGGCTAACGAACTCATCCAATGTTTTTATCCAAACTAGCTATGTCTAAAATTTCAAGTAAATATGACAAAAAATTACGGACTCTAATCTGGGTCAACCGACTTCCTATAAACGGTTGTTTGTGACTTCAATGAGACATTCAATTACAATATGTTCGGAAGCTCTCTTAGTCACCCGGGCCCTTTAAGAAAGTTTTACTGAAGCTTGAGTGTGTACAGAAATATCGGAGATCCTCTTGTTTACATACATACGCACACACTTACTTACTTACATACATACACACACACACACACACACACACACACACACATACACATATACATACATACATACATACATACATACATACATACCAGGGCCGGACCTGGGAAAAGTCGATGGGGGGGTTACAGATTCAGTATAAAGCGAAGGCGCGAAGCGCCGAGCCTTCTAGGGGGGTCCGGGGGCATGCCCCCCCGGAAATTTTTTTTTTCAAGGATGCAAAATGGTGCAATCTGGTGCAATCTGAGCCTTGAAAAAGCCATTTGTGATGGTCTGGGGACTTTGAGCTTTTTGAACAATCGAACTGACAAACTCTGGGGTACAAAAATTATCACCTGCCCCTCCCTTAAAAAAACACCCACCCACCCACACACACACACACACACACACACACACACACACACACACACACACACACACACACACACACACATTTATTTATCAACAGAGATGTTTTGTATACTATTATTATTCACTACTTTTCGTTGATCGTTAACGGTATAAAGCTTTACCTTGTAGTTTATGAACATCAGGGCCCTGCTTTCACTTTCAGTCTTGCTGCACTAGGTTCCTCGGCATTAGTACCATTTGTGAATTGTATCTTCTGGCAAAACAGTTCACTGCCTCTTTGAAGTCAATATCAACATCCCTGTGCACTTTCAGTAAAGCAAGTGCATTGAGTCTCTGTTGCCCCATTGTAGAGCGCAGGTAGTTTTTCAGGTTGCGCAACTGACTGTTTGAACGCTCACACTCGGCAGTAGTGACAGGCAGGGTGCAAAGGTTCTTTAGCATGATGAACAGGTTGGGATAAAAATCCCTTTCACAGTGTTTCAGTGCTTCTGATGCCGTGGATGGGATGATAGCTGTCGCATTCTCAGCAGCACTTCGCCATTTGCAAACCCACCGTTGGTATTCTGCATCAAGGGTAGCGTTGTCTGGTAGGTCAGACTCCCACAACATTGCCAGTGTCTTCACCCCTTCTGGAACCTGCATGAAACCATCCTGGTTGTCTATTAAAGTGCTTGGCACCAGACAGAGACCATCAACTGCTAGGTCAGCATTTTTGAACCTCGAGTCCAATTCGGTTGACAGGTGTTCCAAGAAAGGAATGGCAATGCTAATCTTGAAATATTCTTCTGGAGTGGCCGCAGGTTGGTTGTCACGGAGAGTCTGGCGGGATGCTTGACGAGGAACAACAACATCAGTTGTCAAAGCATTTGCCATTTTGCTGACTTCACCAAACCAGGCAACGAACGCTGTGTCGACATCTCTTCTAATAGAAGACATGCAGTTACTGACCTCTTTGATTTCCCTGTAGGCATCGACAACATCTTTTGTTCTTTTCTGGAGCTTCACTGTCAAGGGTTTTAAGTAACGCAAACAATTGCGGACGACAACGAATGCAACGAGGAAAACACTGCTGCTCAAGGTGTGGAGAAAGCCAGTTGCCTTGGTCAATGTCTCACTGTCCCAAATGTCACTGTCTTCACACATTTGTCCCAAACAGTCGTGAACAACCAGGAAGAGAGATGTGTAAACCTCCAGTGCTTCATGTTTTTCTACCCATCTTGTTCTGCACAGATCAACAAGCTTTGTCTTTGTCGTGTCAGGCTGAGATGCTTCGATGGTATCTTCAAGTTTTCTTTGTCTCTTTGGAGAGTTTGAGAAAAACAGTGACAGTTCCCTCAGTGCTCCCATCATGTTCTTCACTGCAGGCAAGCCGCATGCTTTTACAATGCAGACTCAAGCTATGGGAAGCACAGTGAAAGTACAGTGCTTTGTTGTTCCTTGCTTGAAAACGTGCCTGCACTCCTTTAAACTTTCCTGCCATGTTTGCGGCCCCGTCATAACCTTGTCCTCTAACATTGTTGAAATCAAGCCCCCACAAGGCCAGACACTCAACAATCTTGTTGTAAAGTGTTTCACCTGTGGTATCTCTGCACTGGACAAAGGCCAGGAACTCTTCACGAACTTTCAGACTTCCATCGACGAATCTCAATATAATTGAAAGTTGTTCCCAGTTTGAGCTGTCTGTGACTTCGTCAGCAAGCACGGTAAACTGTTTTGCTGCAATAATTTCTGCAAGAATCTTGTTGCGGATCTGATCACCAAGAACCTCTATCAGTCTGTTTTGTGTACTTTTTGAAATGTATATGGCCTTCTTATCGCATGTATCTAGAAGTTTCCGGAGAGTTTCATCTCCTGCATTGATGCACAGATTCAAAAGGGCATTGAAATTGCTTCTGTTCTCACTCTGAAGAATGCCATCATCACAGTTGCCCCTCAGAGCTAACTCCTGTCTTCCACACACTTCAACAATCCTGAAGAGGCTTGTCAGAACTTGTCGATTTGCAGCGATGTTTTCTGCATTTTTCTGATTGATTTCACTGGCGATGCTCTGCTCTGGTTTATCCATGATTGTCAAAAACTGCTCTCCATTTGCCATTGCATCTTTGTGGTGTTGTGATAACGAGTGCTTTTTGATCTGACCACAGGCTTTATTCCAGTTCTTGCATGGCGTCTTCACAAACTTGCCCAGGTTTTCAGTAGACTTTGCAAATAATAGGCAATACTTGCAGTAAGCCCCATCCTCGAAAGGAGAATACACAAGCCAGGAGTACTTTTGCAACCACTCATGCTGAAATTTTCGGTTCTTGTTGTTTATCACTGTTGTTGGAAACTGAAAACCAGGTGATGGTCTCCAGTGTTGCCTTAGAAGATGCTCCTTGTCACTGTTTGACAGTGAAACGACTCGCGTGTGTTTCTTGAAATTGACTTCACCAAAATCGATATTTTTGTTGCTGGTGATCTGAGAGGAGAAATCTGAAGAGGAGTCAGAAAGCAGGCTCACATCAGGCTGGTTGGTCATTGGCATGGCAGAGGATTCAGAAAGCAGGCCCCCGGCAGGCTGATCAATGCTTGAGGAGGAGTCTGAAATACAAATAAAAGCTGGGTCTATGAGAAGTCTGAAATACTAAAACGATTGTGTGTGTAACTGTGAGAGAGAGAGAGAGAGAGAGAGAGAGAGAGAGAGAGAGAGAGAGAGAGAGAGAGAGAGAGAGAGAGAGAGAGAGAGAGATCAGAGAGAGAGAGAGAGAGAGAGAGAGAGAGAGAGAGAGAGAGAGAGAGAGACCTGCAACAAGATAATTACATTTAAAGCATATATATGTCTTCGTTTACACACTTCAGTCAAGCTTAGATATATATTTATGATCTGAAATAACAGCTTTTCTTTTTAGACCCCTCCCCCCAAATGATGGACAAAATCTTTGCTACCTTATGACTCGTAGAGTCTTCTTCAGGCTAATGATAGCCAATGGAACCCACCAGTCATTTTGTTTAATATTAATTATTAAATTGAAACACTCAATCACGTATCAATTTCAGGTTGTATTTAATTTAATTTTTTTTTTTTTGGAGAGGGGGGGGGGGGGGGGGGGGGGGCAGTAAATTACTCACCAACACTGCTTTTACTTGTTCCCATGTCACTGTTTCGAACTCCACTGCCAGTGGTCTCACTTTGGGTTGATTTTTGTCTCTTTCGAGGAACTGCATCATCTGCCGTTTAGAAAAACAACTTTTATTATTATTATTATTATTATTATTATTATTATTAAAAGTTTTCTTATATAGCGCTTACCTGTAAACAGCTCTAAGCGCTTTACAATTTACTCAACAACAACAAACAAAAAGAAAAAAAAAGAAAAAACAAAGACATAACATAAAAATTAAAACATGAAATTATCCTAAAAGCAACAACAAAAATGTAAAATAAAATAGAACCGTCTTTTCAACATCTTATATATGATTATGCATTGCAGGTGTTAACACGTCTACTACAATTTTATAATAATAATTTAATATAAAAAAAAGAAAAACAGTGGTTTTCTGACTAGTTCTTAGCTTATTTTAAATTTCATCAACAAAAGGCCTAAGGGTGAATAATCTTATTTTGTAGCACGTTGTTCACAGGCATAGGAACTGTTAACAAATTTGCTGATTTTCAGCAGTTGGCAAAATTTCAGCACATTTTTATTTTCCATTTTATTATGTAAAAAAGGCAGTGGTTGGGATGCCGTCATGATGGCTTCTTGTCGTTCCAGAAACCGAAGTCGTCATGACGGTTTCGCACCCGGAAAGGCTATGTTGCCGTCACAATTGATGGCGACGCTGTCAACAAGTGGCGTCAGATAGGCTATGGTTTCCATAGTCAGCCATCAAGACGGTTCTGTTTTGCTCTCCGAAGAGATTTACGTCACAATACATAGCTAGTAAGCTGCACTAGTGATAACGATACCTTATAACTTAGCCCTTGGTTTTGTTATTGAAAACGATATTTTGCCGTCCAAAGATTTTTTTTATAAATATAAAAGCAATATTGATCATTGATGCCGATATCTTTATTTTTTAAATTGACATTTTTAAAGTTATATATCATAATACTTTGTGAAATAAATTTTAGGCTATGCATTACTTTAATTGTTACCTGTTTTGGTATTTTAATAAGTGGGGCTGTTTTATATCTATGATATTCATTATATGCAGCTAGTATCAGCTCCTACAGCGTAGGCTACACTCACAGGAAGGAAGTACCGGCGCCATCGCCACGTGCTCATTTGAATCGAATTCGGAATGGGTGAATTTTACCTAGTTCTACTGACTACATTTCTTTTATGAGACAAAATTGGATTTAAAAATGTACCCACCTTCTGAAATGGAGCTTGATGAAAACCAGCATGACAGTCGCCTACTGCCATCAGCATCTGTTTTTTTCAGTTTCGGCATTTTCGAGGAGACAGCAAAAGTGAAGTGTTACCAAAGAAAATAGATCTAGATTTAAACTTCCCCCCACAAACCTTAATGACGTCAGACGTCTTTTCACTGATCTTTCTCGGAAAGACGTGCACTGAAGGAGAGCAACTCTTTTGGGTACCTGGTTGATTCAACGGAAATCCATTTCAACGATGTTTTTGGACGATTCAATGATGGTCGTTTCAACGGATGTTCGTTACAACGAATTATCATAATTATCAACTTAGCGTCTTAATTAATCTTTCTAAAAAGTCGTTTTTGGGGGATTAGGGCTGTATCAAGGTGAAGGCGCTGGAAGAGGCTTGCGGCCAGAACAAGAAAATATGGCTGCATTTACTAATAATAGGGTTAGGGGTTGGGTTACTTGGTCGTTTCAACGGGAAAACGTTTTGGACGTTTAAACGGATCCCTTGAAATGGATTTCCGTTGAATTGTCTATAAATAACTCTTTGTGCCTTGGATTAAAAGTGACTAAAAACTGCAATGTTTTAAAAACAATTAAAAAAAAAAATAAAACTTTGGAACTCCCTTTGCATAAAAAAAAATTCACTGTTTTTTTTTTTTTTTTTTTTTTTTTTTTTTAGTTGGGAGGGGGGGTTCCGGAACCCAGGTAACCCCCCCTGGGTCCGGCCCTGCATACATACATACATACATACATACATACCGCGCACATACGGCGCTTCGCGCCAAATGTACGTCAGTTCAGCAGCGAAATTAGCGTAACTAGACATGAAGTAATTTTTATCAGTTGTTACTTCAATTGTTAGAGGTTTAGGCCTGCCCGCCTTTGACATAATGGACATGCTATTAAATTCGCCCATCCGCTTAAAATGTCTATCCAAAAAGTAGAAGGGACTTAAAATCAAGATTGTGTGTTTTGTTCATTTTTTTTAACGAAGTGGCGCTCAGTTGTGTTGTACGGTGGAAATAATTTCATTGTGTGTGTGTGTGTGTGTGTGTGTGTGTGTGTGTGTGTGTGTGTGTGTGTGTGTGTGTGTGTGTGTGTGTGTTTGTGTTTGCGTATGTGCGTGAGTGTATGTTTACTATAAATGTATGCCGTTTAGTGATGACGATGATTATGATTATGATACAGTGTAATGATGATCACGTCCGCCCATGATTGAGGCGGCATAGTGTTGTAGACGAAAAGCGAGACATTTAAATACACCGCTCAAAGCTTAACTCATTCAGCCCAGACACACCACAACAAGACATGGATTGAGCATGATAGTTCAAGGACGGTCCAGAATAGCTTGGCGCCCATAGGCACCAAGCTATTCTGGCGCCATCCTTAAACTATCTGTCCATAGCAACTTCAAAGTGTGTAGATTTCGCTCCTGGGGTAGAATGTGTTAAAAGAATGAAACGTTTAGCATGGGAATTCCTTACGCAAACAAACTGGATCTTTCAAAGAAGAGACACGCTTAGAAAGGACAAGTACACACTATGCTCTTTATTTACGTACTGATAGGAAAATACACTTATATTTTATTTTGAGAAACATCTTTAATTTTCGATCTTTCTCTTGAAACAGGTCAAAGGAGGGTGCGCAATGACCTTGACCTCCAAACAGCATCTGCAATAAGGATACCCCATTCTTTACAGAGGCTCAGAAGCAACAGAAAGTTGATCGCTTATATTAACCCTTATCATTCAGAATACACCAGTGTGTGAAATAAGTCTGACTAAAATAGTTCAAGGGTAGTGCCAGAAAGATTCTGTCCACAGTTGTCATCATCTTCTTTGTCAGCAAAATGGGTACACTCCTTTTAAATTTGCCTCTGATTTCCACTCGCTGAAAATGATTCATCATTTTCTTCTCAACCTCTTTGAGACCTTAAAAGATATACGTCTTTTCTCGAAGCGGGTCAGTATCGGCTGACTGTGCAATTGTGTCGGATTGGGAGCATCTAAGTTAAATTACTGCGCTGAATACGTACACTTGGCCGTGCTCTTAAATGAAATGGGCATGAAATACTGTATAACATTTACCTTTGCAAAATAAACAGCGGCTCGGGGACGAAAGACAATGGTTGTTAATGCAAAAACAACCCTCAGAAAAAACGCATGCCTGACTTCAGTGGTCACCCAGAATTTTACACACACCCATTTTCCATAAGGATGGTAAAGACAGTCACCCATTTTAGGGGTTTTGTGCGCACACACACACACGCACACGCGCGCGCGCACACACACACACACACACACACACCCTACCCTCGCTTCCTACGCCCTTGGCCGCACAGCTGACGTGTGTGGCGACGGCCTTGCCATTACCAAAATGTCAACACACTCTTGATACGAAAACTGATTGCGATCAGTGCATGTGTTCGCTTAGTTTAAGGTACGTAAGTACCCTTGCAGCGGGAGTTGGGCACATTAGTATTGCGCGGACCAGCTGCAACTGATATCGGGCGGCTCTTTGTCTCTGGCCTTCACCCACTCGGGTTTGACCGCCCTTAACCACTTAACTGCCGGGCCAAGGCGAACGCGACCCATCTGCAAGAGACATAAATCCTCATGAGCCCACGCATTCGCGGGGGCTCATGAGGAATTATGTCTCTTGCTGGTTGTGTGTACTTTGTGCCCACGTTTGGTCCCATTTTATTTAGTGTGGTTGAGGCAGTGCCAGTGGTGTCAGACGCGAAATCCGCCTCCATTGCCGACAGACAGGGGGGAGGGGGGGGGGGGGGTAAGGTTTTACATGTACTCAGTAGGCCGTCTTCTGTACTCAAAGACGTACGCTCAGTTATCTTGGCTGCCCAAAGATAATCTAGCCAGAGTAAATATACAGGAGGCACTCTAGGCAAATCATTACACACCTGTTTTCGATCAACCATCTTATTTTGGCCCATGTAAAACGTGGTCTTTGAAAGACTGTCTTGAAGGACAAAGAGTGTCAGTCTTAATGACCACCGTTTAGGTGGCTAGAAAGTGGTCGTTAGTAGCAGGTGATTTCAGATAAGGTGGTACTCACTAAAAATTAGTTGCCATATTTAAATTGTGCAAAGTGACGAAACATCAAACCTCAGTGGTGCAATATACCACCCACCAAGTAAAGTTCACTTCAGTTCAGTTCGGTCAAGTCGGACGGAGGTAGCAAAAGGGGGTGGGGGGGTTGGGGGGGGGGTAGGGGGCACATGGAGGGGGGGGGGAGGGGAGGTTCAGTACGGATTAGGACGATTTATTTTGAGATTCACGAATCACTTAGTAAATCACTTTGCTTATAACAAACTCCGTATATAGAACAACACTGAAGAGAATTGGGGTCCTATAACGCCCATTTGCTATGACTGAAGTTTACCGGCTGTATATGTCTGGGCCACTTAACCCTTTGACTGTCGGTAGCGATTTTGTCGCCATGATTCCTGCAGTAAAACATGAATGAGGTCAGCAAGAGGCATAGATTCTCATAAGCCCCCGCAGAAGCGGGGGCTCATGAGAATCTATGCCTCTTGCACTGTTTATTGTGTTCAGTTCGGCCGTGAAGGCGCGTGTGTAGCTAGCCAGCCCTGCTGGCGCGGTAACCGCGGCGCGCACACTACCACACGTTCATTGAACCCGCCCAGCTGTCTGTGTGAGAGCCCTCCGTATTTCTTCGTCTTCTCTACCCACGACTGTACCGTTCAAGAAGGTCAGCGCGTTCTCGCGGTAAGTGCGCCTTATATATTATAGCTGTCGGCCACAGTTGCAGCGCGCTTGAATTGATCATTGCCGTTCGGGTCGCCGTAATCCATAGGCAATAGTGGGACTATTTAGTCGTTTACAACGAACGAGAGCCGTGACCATCAGCGTCGACAACACTCCAAACATTTCCAAGAGACATAGATCCTCATGTACCCTCTGGGCTTATGAGGATCTATGTCTCTTGGAGATATTTGGAGTGTTGTCTATGCTTATGGTACAAGCTGGCTATCCGTCGCCGTCATTTTGCGGCTGTTGTTCATGGTTGTTGCGTGTCCGTTGGTTGGTAAACGAAACCTCACTAATAGCTGTCTCTGGTCCCCCATACATAACCCGTCCGCCCCTTTTGGCCGGGTCGTCCATAATCACTCCAGTCGGCTGTAGTGTTAACCGCGTTTGATTCCTCCAACCCAAACAGACCACATTTTTTTAGTGCCGAAAGGAGTCAGTCACGATCTGTGGCTGGGGAGGAAACTCTATGTTTGCAGTGCAGCCACAGTGGTTACACTGGTCCGCTACGTATGCGTAAGGCGGTAACCAGAGTGGTTTGACTGACTGCAAATAATCACTCCAGCAGGCGGAGCCATTCAGTCCTAGCATCCAACGGATATATAATATCATACTAAATGGTCAAAACTTAAGGGCCACCCCACCTAGTACGCTAATAAAATACAATGTTCTTTCGATCCAAATGGGTTAAAAGTTTACCTTAGACAGTCCACTGTACAATAGACAACAATTCGTCAATTTCCACGAACGTGTCAAATGCACGTGAAACATCGTCAGTTTTTGTGAAAAGCTGTGCGATATTGGCAAGCGTACCAAAAGGCAGGCAAGTGGAAAAACTCGGTAAAGTCGTGATGCACGTGCTAAAGGGGTCAGTCGTGAACACTGAGCACTTCTGTTATTATTATTTATTACATGGTATTTATATGGCGCATTTCTCATATTTATAATATAACTCAATGCGCAGAACGTAGCCACGAACTGAACCCAACAAGCACGCCGTCAGAATCACGCGCATTCACTCACACACTGTACGTAAACACAGAACATTCACGTGGTGCTAAGGGCAAGCTCAAGCGAGCTACTGAAGTGACGGTATTTGGAAATCGTTTTGTATTTGAAATTTTATTAAGTTGGCTGAAACTGATACCAAAGTGGAGGGGGAAGAAGAGCCGGAGTACCCGGAGAAAGAACCCCCGACGGTCCGCCCGAATTAACGGTGACACTTACTAGAGGAGAAAGGTCCGACGCCGGAACCCGGAATCGAACATCGCACCTTTAGCATTGGTGGCAGCCGCCTTAACCACTGCACCACGGACCGCCCCAAATACCGGTACAGTAGGGGCATAATTGTCACTTTCCTAACCGTGCCACCACGACGAAGCCTAACGCCAGTAGATCAAGGCCTAGCGTGGCTGCAGCCGGGATGGAATTTCCGGATGAGAAGTTGGAAGACGTCTTGGGGTGTCCCATTCAGTGATCCAGAGGCTGCTGGCACGATTCCAATAAACTGGAAGGGCAGAACGACGACCCTGCTCAGGACGCCCGCGCTGCACCAACAGAAGGGAGGACAGATACCTCTGTGTGTCGGCTCTGCGCGACCGAACTGTCACGTCAACCACTCTGCGACGTCAACTGATGCAAGCTGCAAACGTTAACATCAACAGAAGCACAGTCTGCCGACATCTGCGCGAAACTGGCCTGGCTTCATGCAGAGCAGCAGTGAGAATACTCCTCACTCTAGCTCATCGCAGAGCCCGGGTTGCCTGGTGTCGTCAACATGTGAAGTGGAACAGACTCCAGTGGACTCAGGTTTCGTTTACTGATGAGTCACGTCCACTGTGTCCTTTATCGACGGGAGGGTGAGGGTCTGGAGACGCCAGGGCGAGCGATTCACGGATGGATGGGTCCAAGAGGTGGATCGCTACTGAGGAGGCTCAGTCATGGTCTGGGCAGGCTTCAACAGGGAAGGCAGGACCCCCCCCACCTTCCCCCCTCCACGTCATCCGAGGCACCCTGACTGGACTGCGCTATCGGGACGAAATTGTACAGCCCCTCATCCAGCCAGCTCTCCAAGACTTAGGCGACAATGCTGTTCTGCAGGACGACAACGCTTTACCTCATCGCGCCCGTGTGGTGGATGAGTACTTTGAGCAACGGGGCATCATGAGGATGGAGTGGCCTGCTCGTTCACCTGATCTGGCTCTCATCGAGCACCTCTCGGACGTGCTGGGGCAACGTGTAGTCAGCAACCACCCCCCACCTCAAGGCGTCCCCCCGCTGACTCAGTTCCTGCATCAAGAGTGGGAAGCGATCCCACAACATGTTCTCCGAACCCTGGTGAACTCCATGCGTCAACGCTGCATTGAATGCTTGGCTGCGAACGGTGGGTACACTCGCAATTGACTGGACCAGTCTTGTGTGACTTTTCAAATGAGGGGTGGGTGAACATTCTAACGTACTGCTGTTGGTACAATTGCTTGATTTACTCAAAACTTAAATGAAATTGTTACTGAATAAATTAGCAAAGTACTGACTCCAAGTACTGTTACGTTATTTGTGTACTGTTGTCGGTGCGTCTGCGATATAAAGTGGCCCTAAAGTTTTGACCATTAGTATATTTCGAACTGATATGCTCCCTGAAATTGCAAAATGCGGAAATGCAGAAACTGACCTGTTCATGCTGAACAAGAAGTCGCAACGGCCCTCCTCCGTGCCCCTCCCCCCACCCCCGCACAGCGGCCTCCTCCGTGGGCCCCCTCCCCCTCCCCCACCCCTCGCACCGCCCTCTCCCTCCCCCACATCCTCGCTCCCCCCAAACCCCTCCTTAAATATTACTTGTGAAAGGTAGTCAAACTAATTATACTGGCCACCGCGGACAGTCGGTGTCACATAAATCTCTCAATCGTTTCGCAGTGTAAATGACTCGAAACCGGCCAACCTTGACTTGTTGGGATTATACCACCAGTTGCAGGAAACCTTTTCAAGCCAGTAAAACAAATGCCAACCAACAGTCCTCCTGCATCACAGTGAGATTTTTGCACGTGGCTAAAACTAGCTCAAACAAAGCCTCTATACAAGGACGATTATAACATGCAGTTACTGGCTGATGAAAATTACGTGCAACGGGACCCCGCAAATGCCACGGCCGTGCACATCACAGGAAGGAAAGTGACTTGTCGTTGCTTGCAACAGCAACAGAATCAGTCTGACCTCAGTGAATCCGTCGCTAATCAGGAAACTATATTATAACGTATGATGAAATCCCTCCGTGAACAGTCCTTTCGGGGATGATGGAGACTAATTAAGTGTCAAACAACAATGCGTCAGTAGCGGATCCGGGCCATAGGACAGTATAAGTTATTGGTAGCAGGGATTTGCTGCACGGACCCATGTAGGCCTTCGGGGTACAATGGTTCCTTTGACCTCAGGCATACAAGGGTCCGGGGGCAAGGCCCTGCTACCAATAACGTATTTGTTTTCATTCCTCCACTATTTTCGTAAAAGAAATCAAGAAGACATCTTACGACCTGGATCACGTCAGACATGACTGATGTCAAAGGAATATACATTTATACATAACAGACTTATGACGTAATTTAAAATATTTCATGACGTTGCCGTCTCCAGTACTGAGTGTGCTTGTTTCGAACAACACTATGTAACCTTTTACTTTAGAACGTTTTGCCGGTGATCTTTTATAGAACTAAACTCGCATCCAAGATGCGTCACAAAGAGGCACATACTAGTCTCTTAATGTTCTTTCGTGCTTTCATCCCTTCGCTTTACCAGTGACCTAAAGGGCTGAATCAAATTTGCGTCGAAATGAGTAGAGTCAAATAATCTCAGTCGTTGCGCGGCGTAGCGGGAAAACCTTCATGACCTCGTATTGCGCTGAATTGACGCAACGGTGTTTACAAATTTCAATATGTGAACAACCTGCAGGCCTGCTGCGCGTATATATAAGAGGTCCTCTCAGCTGCTCGCAGTGGGCAAATTCTGCACTGCCTGTACTAGTCCAGTAGATATTTTTTAGCGCGAAAACTGACACATGACGGAGCAAGCTTCAAGGTAAGTCGAGATTCTTAAGCGGATCACTCTCTAAAGCTTGTTGTACGACTGACCGCCACACAAAATCAAATACCTCTAAATGTTCCCCCCCCCCCCCCCCCCACCACCACCACCACCCCGTGTGTCTTCTTGTAGATAAAGATTTAAATCATCATTTTATGTAAGAAAAAAGTGAATATTTGCATTCATGCATTTGAATGTTTTTGTGAGGGGGTAAAGATGCAAAAGTGCAAATGCGTTGAACGTAACGTTTGGAAGCCGCGGTATGAAGGAAACCAAATTCATTGGAGCTTCGCGCTCTCTCTCCGAACCTCTTTCAAACTGACAGAGCATATTACTAGCCTTGCGCTGACAACCGGAAGCTATTCATATGCAACACAGTTCGTGAGCTGTAGGTCGTTTTCTAACGTAAAATGCGAAAATGATGTAGTCCACCGTAACAGAAAAAACAGGAAGCGATCGTCGGTTACCATTTTAAAAACTCGAAAAAAGTCTGTATTTGTTTCATTCACAATTTAATCACGACCTACACGTTTCTAACACATAGTCTCCCATGCTCTCAGGATAAAAATAGTTCTGTCTTCATACGTACGTGTCACAGTGAAAATAAGCGGTGCCTGTTGGTTGACATGTGCGGCGGAAACACGCGATAAGATGGACGGGTATTTTTCTCACTGGCCAAAAACCCAAGGTATCGAAATTAATTTGTGGAGACTGAATAAGTCACACACTCACTTCAGTTCACAAACAACATAAAACAGCAGGTTTATACTTTTTATTGGAACTCCGTCAGATTTGGTACATGAAAAGAGAAAGGGTCTCAATGCATGTCACATTTCCATCCGCCATTTTGGGCGACCTTTTGACATTTCAGGCGTAAAAATACAAACAAAGACGTCGTATTTTGAAGTGAATTTGATTTCAATTCATAGTCTTTTCAGTTCCCCACGGATCGGTATCAGCAACACAGCCGATCGGTAGAAAATGTTTACAAAAACACTCATCTGAGAGTATGACCCTCTGTGGTAGCCTACATAGCTTTGGAGAGTGACCCCTTAACATTCGGAACTGTTATGCTGTGCAGATTACCGTGGTAGGCATAATCGTTCGGACGGTAAAGTCGGCCATGATAATTCAAGGGTGGTGACAGAATAGCTTGGCATCTTCAGCCAAGCTATTCTGACACCACCCTTGAACTGTCATGGTCGAACGTAGGTAGTGTGTCAGGGCTGTTTCAGTTAGGCCACAGCGCATGAACCGACCATGGCATACTTAGCTGTCAGTGACACTGAGATAGTGGTGGTATCAGAATAGACAGTCTTGCGCCAAGCTTATTCTTACACCACCCTTGAATTGTTACTTAGTATCGGCCGCATTTCGCCGTCTCCCGTTGTAACGTACTTGTATAACGGTCTCTTCTGTGTTCAGTGTTGTAGTTCTGTGTCAGGACCTGAATAACCCAAAGCCACTGGATCGTTATCTGCGTTGACGGACAGGTCGACGAGAACACATCAACCACTCGGTGAGTGCAATGCACATAAAAATATAATTCATCTACACCCGGCCCGGCAGTGGTATATTACTGATATACAACACGTTAGCATGAGTGCATGCGTAGCACAATATATCCGTCCAAACCATTGTATATCACGGATGTATTACCATCATTGTTGTTATGTTAGGTCAGCCATTCATTATAAGTCTACTCCGCTTATAACAAGGGCGTATATAACAAGAGTCGGATATAGTAACATTTCTTTTCAAAGGTCCCAACAGCAGTTTTTCAACGTAAATTACTTCGCTTATAACAAACATCGGATATAACAACAAGATTTGGCGATTTGTTATATCCGGAATTTACTGTAATCAATCCTTATCTTCAGCGGTTTCTGAGTTTCTTTTCGGAAACTGTCTGCTGCGGCTAATATATACCTGACGATAAAGTCAGCTTGCGGCCGACTCTCGGTCTTTTTTGTATTTGTCCTCTGTATGTCCGTATCAGTCATCTATCAGTACGTCTGTTTCCTTCAACTAAATATAGCCTACAGACGAGTCTGTCTATGTGGCCACTTTACCACTTCACTGATGCGTTTCGAGACCATCTTACATCAAACAGGAAGACACTATTTGCCGGAGGCTCGCGTTTGCGAATGAGATCAGCAAGAAGCGCAGATCCTCATGAGCCCCCGCGTTTGCGGGGGCCCATGAGGATCTGTGTCTCTTGCGGTATGTGGGTAAGTTCACATGGGGTTGATAATGTACTCAAGTAAAACACCATGTCAGAGCCTAAGGCAGTGTGCCAACATCCACGACATAATCCCTATCATGGTAATTATGTAATTTATTTATTCAGCAAATTATGATGAAGGTTAACCTGTGAAACTTTTTGAGAATGGAAAATAACCCGTGTACTTAATACAGTGCACAATGTAAATCATGGGTTACATACCCGAAGCTTTTTTTTGTTTCATTCGTTGCTCGCATCGTTGGTGGCATGCCGAACAGGTCAGCCATGTGGACAACATCTTCAGCCGTGTGGAACCTGAAGTACTTCTTCACAAACCTTGCTTTATAGTTGAAGAGGTTGAAGGTATCGACAAGTACCCTTTGCCTCCTTGATGCCATGCTGTCAAGAAGCAACAAATCTTCAAGCTTGTTTGATGGTATCCACATTGAGAGACCATCGTCAAACAAGCTTGAAGAAATGTCGCTTCCATCGAGCAATGCAGCAAAGTTGTCAAAAGGTCCATGATATTCTGCAAATAAGACAAGACAATGTCATGGTCAGTACTACAGTAGATTAATTCTTTTTCTATCTCAGTATACACTAGGTCAACACTGAGCCGGTACGATGGAGAAAGAGACTACGTATCGAACATTTTCACACCAAGAACTGGATGAAACCACGCAAAATCATGACCCTTCACATAAATATGTTATATATATGTACTTATTTGTAACTTGTCTCACGGCAAAGTAACGTAATGATGCAGTTTCAAAAATCGAAGTGGTCAGTGAAGTTACGGTCGCCATCTTGAAATTGTTGAAGAACATTGTCTTCAAAAGCCCAAATTCGATGCCATGTGCATTAATTTTTGTCTAAATGAGTACAAAAAAATGATTAAGACATCGAGAATATACCATTTTGATACAACAGTATATATAGGAATGCTCAAAAATACTCACCGAAACACACTTCGTAGGAAACTTGAATTCGACGAAAGAGAAATGAGGTGCGTAAGCGATGACATTTGACCTATAAGCTCGACCCTGCAAATTGGTGACTTAGAACGCACTTTTCTTTACGCTACGAACTTCGTTGGCAGCATCTAAGTCTCTATAATGATGCATGCACAATATGTTGTACCGAAAAACTGCTCTGTATATCGGTCAATGCATGTGTCCCTCAAACTGTTTCGCACGTGTCGCTGCGGATATGTCGTGAACAGTATAGAAACGAGATCTCATACGCGCAAAACGTGAGACGGTCGATTTTCTGCCTCTGATTGGTTTCTGATCACTAGTTTGAAGTGCTTTCACGTTGAACTTAAGTCTTGAAAAGCTGTGCATTTCTTGTGTGAATAATCAAACACGTTCGTAATACTTTCAGACCATAGAATGTATGGAAAAATGAATTTTCCAATGACTCCAAAAGGGATGCTCAAAAGGATTCCTGCTATATCATAAATTATGTATGTAGAAATGACTGAATCTTATAGTGCATTTGTGCGTTTGTTGTGCTTACATTAACGTGTATATAGCAAGGAAATAGCCCCCCCCCCCCCCCCCCCCCAATAAAGACACTGCTGCCGAAAAACAGGGACAAAACAAGCTGGATATGTGTTGTTGTTGTTGTTGATATTGTTGTTGTTGATGCTGATATTTTGTTGTTATTCTGCTTTTTGTCTACCGTATTGAAAATACGGTAAACTTTGAAATGGGGCTGATCGGAGCACATTCCGGAGTCTGCACATGACGTTTTGGGCGTGCGGGGCAGAAATTCTGGCAAAGAAGTAACACGATATAAATGAAGTCATGTTTAGCTTACGCAAACCTTGCTAGAGAACGTCCTTTTGGCGCCTATGCGCCATGTGTGTGTGTGTGTGTGTGTGTGTGTGTGTGTGTGTGTGTGTGTGTGTGTGTGTGTGTGTGTGTGTGTGTGTGTGTGTGTGTGTGTGTGTGTGTGTGTGTGCGTACACCAAATGACTGAACTGGGTTACTTTCTTTACCATCCTTATGCAATCTGGGTCGGTGTAAAATTTTGGGTGGCCAGATCAGAAACCCATTTTTTCTGAGGGTTGTTTCTGTATTATCTTTCATTCAAAATTCAGAAAAAAATATCAAAATACGATGTGCCCATTTTAACAGATTTACTTCATCGTTGTGTTTCAGGGATGCCCTGGGCCTGTGTGTGGACACGGAAGCGGCCGGAGTGTTTTCAGATCAATTTGATTGGTCCAACACCGATGAACGGAGTTCCTTCCCTTGCTTAAACGTCTTTCGTCTCCAACGGACGCACCGGTCATTCTCTCGCATTTGCAGAGGTATTTTATGCAATATTTCTTAGTTAAGAGCACGCCCAAATGTACTTGTTCAGTGCAGTTATTTAACTGAGAGATGCCTCCAATCCCCGTACCCGTTTGGCCCAGAAAAATAAGGCGTCTGCTTTCAAACGTGTCTTCGGCCGCACCGGCCGGGCCTGACCGTTGAGTCTTGTAGTAAATGATAATAGAACCCCACGATTTTAACAAAAGCTTTCTTCTTCAATGAAAGGAATTCGTTCAATAACCCCATTACAAGGTCAATCTGCCACGCGATTTTGTTTCTTCTTTCTTTTTTTTTTTTCTGACGTGTTAACTTGCCACATGCATGCACAGTAACTATCAGTTGACTTTTTTTTTTTTTAAAAACAAAAATGGCGCCAGATTTCAATCCTCGTTCGCAAAACTGCCTCGCGATTCGAAGAACGAACGTCCACAAACAGGTCTCGTTTAGGAATGTGCAACTGAAGTATCGCTTTTTACTGTATTGCCAGTTTTTAGTTCTCAGGGTCACCCTGGTCAGCCCCACAGGGTGGGTTTTTCTCTCAATTCTGGGGCATGCATGTGTTTCTGTCTACCCTTTGTCCATTCACCTGTATAAATTTGCCTTTTTAAAACTCTCCCTACTGTCTGCACTGCCTGTAGCTCTTGATATTGGATGTGTGTTGCTAAATGGTCTTAGCTTTATGTCTTGGCCCCATGTGTTAGGTTTATTTAACTCATTCTACCCCAGACACACCACGGCAGGATAAGGATCCACCATGATAGTTCAAGGGTGATGCCAGAATAGCTTGGCGCCTACGGGCGCCAAGCTATTCTGGCATCTCCCTTGAACTATCATGGTCGATCTGTGCCCTGCACTGCAATGCAGTCTTGAGAGGACAGGGGCAAAATTTAAGGATTTTGGTGTTGGGGTAGAATGAGTTAACGTATTTGACCGGCAGGCGACATACATGGCAATGTTCTGTTTAGGTGGGTTTTTTTTCACAAGCAGTGCAGGCACGTCCTGAGAAAGCCTAGTGGCTGTCGGGACGTTAAGCAATGTACAATCAATCTGATTCAAAATGTCAGTTGGTTTACATGGTTGTATTGGACATGTTCTCAGCAACACCATTTTGGTCACACCGGCTCAGGACTTTCTGGCACACACCCAGCGCCGGATGGCAGCAGGATGTCCAAACCCATCAGGATCTATGCTGCAGAATCATGGCCCCCCAGCCTCTGCCACAGAGGGTGCGTCTGGTAGGAGGGTGCATGGACGGCAGCGGAATGCCCCCAATTACAAACTGGTAAGTAAAGTGATTCTATGATCATCTTCATTTTATTGGCTGGCGTGCGTGCGAAGCAAAAGTGAGTTTATGTTCTGGGCCACTGGTCGTCCGTCCGTCGTCCATGGTAAACTTTAACTCATTCTACCCCAACACCAAAATCCTTAAATTTTGCCCCTGTCCTCTCAAGACCGCATTGCAGCGCAGGACACAGATCGACCATGATAGTTCAAGGGTGGTGCCAGAATAGCTTGGCGCCCGTAGGCGCCAAGCTGTTCTGGCATCACCTTTGAACTATCATGGTCGATCCTTATCCCAGGGTGGGATTCTTCCGCGTTTCCGCGGATTTCCGTGGAAATTCTTTCACAATTCCGCTGAAGCATATTTATTTTCCGCGTCTAATAACAACAAAAAAGACGAGAAAAAAAAAAAAAATCTTCTTAAATGGCAAAAAAATCTCAAATGGGTTGGATTTGTATGCAGTTTGGTTCACTATCGCCCGACACTTCCGGTAGCTTTAGGTCGCAGTGGAAAATGGCGGTGAAAAAGGATATTGTCCAAGACAGAGTGCCGTTTAGTGTGCATCTGAACATAAACTGGTACGCACATTCCATTTTTATACTGCAGATCAGGAGTGTCATAACAAAGTCCATTTTCGGGTGTGTTTGGTCTCGCTCCCCGTGTCGGTTTTTGGATACTTTGGCGAACGGTGGACACGCGTGCCTATCCCCCCCCCCCTCCCCCTGTCGTTTGATTTTTCGGCCGCTGAAAATGAAGGACATGAAACCACCCCCCCCACCCCCCACACCCCCCCCCCCACCCACCCACCCACCCACCCCCCACCAATGTCGTTTGATTTTCCGCGTTTTCTTTCTTACTAGAATCCCACCCCTGTTATCCTGCTGTGGTGTGTCTGGGGGTAGAATGAGTTAACGGTGGCATTTTCTCGGAGACTATTCAAGCCACATTCTTCAAGCTTGGCCCAAGGATACTTTGTGGCAAGACCTTTTTAAACATGCCAATTTGAGTGACCTCTCTCAAAGGGTCACGCAGGGTTGACAAATGTGTGAAAACTGCTTGCATTTTCAGAAAACGTGGATTTTGACTGCTGCAGAAGCCAGCCCTCGTCACCGAGGTCACACATATGTAAATCGGTCATACACGGGATTACTCTTTTTATTCTTGTGCAAGGCCCCTTTAAACCAAAATTGGGCTGTTTCTGTTTCTAAGGCAGCTTTGGTTTTAATCTTTCTTTCTTTCTTTCTCCAGTTGGCAAATGGCGCCTGGGATGGACCCGAGACTGAGAGCAGTGCCAGCGCATCGCAATACGAGGGCAGTGATGACGAGGAGTTTGTTCCTGGCTCGAGCTCACCGGATTCAGAGGGTGTGTCAGCATCAATTGCTGGGATCTCGGACATAGACAGTATTGTATCGACTATGTTAGATTTCATCAAAGTGGCAGGTTTGGGGTGGCCAGGTGTTGGTGACGCTAGTACCAGCAAGGTGCAGTGTGCGTTAGGGGGGTGGCAATGAGAATGTGGATAGGCAGGAGGAACATGATGCTGGAAAGAGTGGGGAAAGAGCACTTACAGAAGAAACGGGTGTGCACGTGTCGCAGAGAGGGAAAGGAAAGTACAAATGGGACAAGAAACATGCATGCAAATTGTGTGGCAAGCTTGTCTTGAAAATGAGCACGCACTTACAAGATGTCCATGCAGATGAGGCTGACGTTGCTAAAATTTTGTCGATGAAAAAAGGGACCAAGCAGAGACGTCGAGCATGGATCAGACTACAAGATGAGGGTGATTACATGCATAACGTTGCTGTTCTTGAAAACAAATCCGGATGTTTGATTCCTAAGTATCGCACCAAAACTAGTAAGGCAGACGACCTTCTCGCCTGTAGCCATTGCAAAGGGCTCTATCAAAAAAAGCTGATCTCTGTACACTCAAAACGTTGCTGTCAGAAGCCAGGAGGGTTTCAGATCACTCGGCGAGGGGACGCCGCTCGCCGTGGTCGGCTCATGCTTCCAATACCCTTAGACGTTGAATTTTCCTTCTACCACAAGGTCTTGGCTACCCAGAGAGATGATGAGATAAGCCGTCTCATCAGAACTGACCCCTTGCTTCTTGAGTATGGAAAGAGATTATTTGACCGCAGGGACATTGAAGAACACACGGCTGGACAAATCAGCTCCAGGATGCGGGAGTTAGGGAGACTGTTGAAGATTATCAGAGTGAGGTCAGAAATGAAAATCGCAAGTTTAAATGCTGTGATCAATTCAGCTAGCTTTGATCATGTTGTCCTGGCTGTAAAAGAGCTAGCAGATTTTGATGAGGACACACATCAGTTCAAAAAAGGCAATCTCGCAATGCGCATAGGCCATGCTTTGAAAAAGTGTTCACAGATCAAACAGTCACAGGCATCCAAACAGCTTGGACAGGGTTCAGACGACAGGTGGCGACAGGAGCTCTCTGAGGCGCAGCGGTTTGACTCCGTCTTCGACGGGGACTGGTATGATTGTGTGTCCGCTACAGCAGCCCAGTCGGTCGGGAAAATGACCATGAACAAACCCAAGCTGATCCCATCATGTGAAGATGTGAGGAAGGTCCAACAGCTTCTTGAGACAAGGATGGTTTCGGAAGATTATCCGACAGTGGTTAAAGCAACTCTTTGTGCTGTATCACTTTTCAACCGAAAACGAGGGGGAGAAGTTCAGAGAATGAAGGTGTCAGACTTCCAGAATGCTAAGATTGGATCGATCACCAATCAAGATATCTTGAAAGGTCTCACAGAGGTTGAGAAGAAAATGGTGAATCATTTTCAGCGAGTGGAAATCAGAGGCAAGTTTAATAGGAGTGTTCCCGTTTTGCTGACGAAGAAGATGATGACAACTGTGGACAGAATCCTTCAAATGAGGCAATCGGTGCCAGCTCTCGCTGATTCCCAGTACATCTTTGCCACACCTTCTGGTCAGAGGCCTTACAGAGGCCATGATGTTCTGAAGGCCCATGCCCTAGAAGCAGGGGTGTCATACCCAGCCATGTTCACATTTACTCAGTTGCGGAAACAGGTTGCAACTTTGGCTCAGTCAATGGCCATCTCGGAGTTAGACCAGGATCAGCTGGCAGATTTCCTTGGCCATGATATTCGGATACATCGCCATATCTACCGCCAACCTCAAGACGTCCTTCAAAAGGCAAAAGTGGCAAAGATTCTTCTGTCAGTTAACAATGGGATGACAGATTTTGAGAGTTGCATTAGAGCTGAGCTGGGCGATGATGAAGAGATTGACTTTGACAATGAAGACGCATCAGAAACTGGCAGAGAGGTCTCGGGGGGAACAGCACCTGTGAATGAAGCAAGTAGCAAGTCAGCAACACAGGAATCGATGAGCATGGCGGAGAAAAGACGTCCAGAGCCTGATGACAATCTAGATAGTTTTGATGATGACAGTACTGCGTCGGCTCCTGTTCGAAGGAAAGCTAGATTTACAAGAAAACCATGGGGGGAAGCTGAAGAGAAAGCTGTTCAAACTCGTTTCAAGACACACCTCGTCATGAACAAACTTCCTGGAAAGGCCGAGATACAGTATGCAATGGCGCTGGAACCTGCACTTAGACATAGGCGCTGGACAAACATTAAGGATTACGTCCGCAACAGACTGAAAAAGTTACAAAAGAAATGAATTGAGCCGCCACTCGCAGCATTTTCGATTTCATACAGATTTATTACATCAGTGTTATTATTGGGGTGGTTTCAGCATGTATAGCCTGCTTTTTTTTTTTTTTTTTTTTTTTTTTTTTTTTTTTTAATCTGATGGACGCCTGGATCATTTGTGACCCTCTCTCTCACAAAATCAGTCTTAAGAACTCGCATTTTGCATGTTTTGACATATATGCATTTATGAAAACTACAGTGTTTGCTGATTACTGTGATATATGACTGTATGCTGTAGTGCAAAAATTGTAAAAGCTGTTCTTAAGTGTTTAAAGTTGTTAAAGCCTCCGGCGGCCATTTTGAGAAAACAGCCTGTGAAGTTTCTGTGTGCAGCATAATTGGGGCCAAGGGCAGACTTTTAAAATCATTTTTTACCTATTTAATGGCATTTTTCATGATAAAGATTTTAACCATACGATACTTTGGTGTATGTAGAATACATTTCTCCCAAAAAGTGAAAATGCCCCAGATTGACCCCCCCACCACATATTATTGCGTGTAGTGCTGATTGGCTCGCTGCGAGTTAAGACTGGTTTCGTGAGAAAGGGTCACATTTTGTATACTGTATAACCTTTGGATTTGCAAAACGAAACAGCCGGCTGGGGACAAAAGACAATATAATAAGATAAGAAAACCATTGACAATGTAAAAATTGATTACAAGAGTGTTATTGGGGGGGGGGGGGGGGGGGGATCATTTTGTAATATACTGCATGCCATTTTAAAAACTCTGCAAATGAAAGAATCAGAGCATGGAATTTTCCTCTTTTTGGCGGATTTCCGCTTAAATGAAGCTGCCATTCCGCCGAATTTCCGCCGAAAACAAAATCGTAAAGTCACTATTCCAATACCGTGTTTCGTGATCTTTATGTGGCGGATATCCCCAAATCGCGTATTGAAAATTGAGCGAGGCGTTAGCTTTAGCTCGCACAGGTCACTTCCGGTCTTCAGTGGAGTCGTAGTCTGGTCAAAATACGGCGAAGAGAAAATACTTAAACGCGGAGACAGAATAGACGTCAGACGATTCTGGAGCCAAGAATATTTGGAGATGGACTTGGCTCGAGAAAAGCGTAAACGACGAGCTCCGCGCTCAGTGTGCCGGGCCTGTGGGCAGGCGTATTGCCGCGAACTGCGCAGAGTTGATATTAACTACGCGGCCGCGTAGCACTTGATGCTCACGTGTCTACAGCGAAACACAAGAAAGCTAAAAGCAGTGCCATTGGAAATATTACTCATGATGGTGAATAAATTTATTACAATGTATTTTTTTCCCAGTAAAGTTTGATGAAATTATGTTGAAAAATCTATATAACCTTTCTCCAGCTCAGTGACCATGGTACATAGTATTAAATAAGAGATAAAAGGAATCCATACTTACAGCTGATTAAGCAGAGATTATTAAAGAAAGTATATATATTATATAATTAAACTCAAATTTTAAAAAAAATGGAAAGACATTCAGATGTATTTTGAATAAGCATTTGGATATAAATATTCTGTTGAATACTTTGTTTTAGTATAACTTTTAAACCTTTGACACAAAAAATGAAAAGTGCACCCCAAAAATAAGAAAAAAAAAGCAAGATTTTTAGGTGGTTAAACTGCTCAGTTTCTCTCTAAAATGCACCAGATTGCACAAATTTTAATGTAAATTTTCAAAAATTTTTCCGGGGGGGGGGGGGGGGGGGGCGCATGCCCCCGGACCCCCCTAGTGAAAAGGGGTTTTCCTCTTTTTTTTAGTACGAGTAATTCCATGCTCTGAAGAATGGTTGGTTGTACTGCCATACCATTTTGCAAATGAAAGAATGGCTGGTTGTTTGTTGGAGACGAAAGACGTTAAATAAAGGCTGAAGTTTCAAGTGATTTCTTATGTTGTCAGTTAGTTAATTAATGTCGGTGTTCTGTTCTGTCATTTTAACTCGTTCTACCCCAAGATCGGAATCCCCAAATGTTGACGTCGTCTTGAGAAGACTGCGTTGCAGTGCAGGACACGGATCCACCATGATGGTTCAAGGGTGATGCCAGAATAGCTTGGCGCCCATAGGCACCAAGCTATTCTGGCATCACCCTTGAACTATCATGGTGGATCTTTATTTTGCTGTGGTGTGTCTGGGGTAGAATAAGTTAAGCCCAAATGTTGAAGTCGTCTTCAGAAGACTGCGTTGCAGTGCAGGACACAGATCCACCACGATAGTTCAAGGGTGATGCTAGAATAGCTTGGTGCCCATAGGTGCCAAGCTATTCTGGCATCACCCTTGAACTATCGTGGTGGATCTTAAATTTTGCTGGGGTAGAATAAGTTAAGTGTTCGTTTCTTCGTCTGGGTCTTTTTCTATCTTTGATATTTTTCCACACTTTTTGACCCGCATCATAGTCATACTGAGGCTAAATAGCTTCAAATCTGTTCACTGCCATAATTCTATGCAAGCTACATTACAGTACTTACAGATGAGGACATAGACCAATGGCTTTAGTTCAAGGGTGGTGCCACAATAGCTTGGCGCCTAGAGGCACCAAGCTATTCTGGCACTAACCCTTGGACTATTTCAGTTACACTAGTTGCACACACTGGTGTATTCCGAATGATAAGGGTTAATATTCAAAATGCTCTGTTGCTGTTTGTCTGAAACTCCAGAGTACCCCAAAACGCACAAAAAAGGTCCTTTAATTTCCAGAATACATTATGTTGATTCTCACATCAATGCCATGATAAACTGTTTTGCTTCAAAAGGACAAAACGCAGCAATGTTTAAACGATTTCCTCTGTAAAAATCATAATCGAAAGGTTTCGGGCCAGTGTTTATTGAATTTTGCACCATACTATGTAAAGAATGTTAAAGCACACATACACATTTAAGTTGGGAAAAAAAATTAATGTGAAAAAGAAGTATTCCATGAACTTGACCTTATTACAGACGCCTACTGTTGTGAAGACACCCATTTTGACTGTAATGCCAGTTTCATTTGTGTGAGAGAGACACCCACCCACTTTATTGGCAGAAACCCATTTTTTCGGCATCTAGTGGCTCTGTTTCTAGAAAATGTCTATTTTATTTTAAGTTATAGAGCTTAGTTATAATGTGAGTTCTAAACATTCGCATCAATTCCAGAGCCTTAGAATAAATAGAAATATGGGAACCCATTTTCACATGAAATGCTAGGTAACCCACTCTGATGGTTGCGTCTCCCTGTGTGTGTGTGTGTGTGTGTGTGTGTGTGTGTGTAACAGCGACTAGCCCCCGCGTTTGAGGACGGACAATCTTGAAATTTTAGGATATTGTCCCTAAAAGAATAATCTCGGAACATTAAAAAAAAAAAATTAATGTGCTCATTGGCGAGAAAATGGCCGTTTCACAAAAACCGGTTGATCCACACTGGAGTCCGTAATTTTTCTTATTTTTACTAGATATTTTGCGTATAGCTAGATAAAAGGGACATATTGAATGTGTTATTGTACCTCTAGAACGTTTTGAGTGATAATTAAATATTTTAAAAATATATATATCTTTACGTTTTGGGGATTAATTTCACGAATTATATGGGTTAATCTTAAAACAATTGAATCTTTATTTTACGAAAAAAACGAAATAAACAACCTTCTCATTAATAATCGCAAGATTTTTTCGTATACGGTATTTACATAAGCCTACAGTTTGTCTCGGCTGTCGGGTACGATTAGGATTAGGTCGATTGTGACCTGTATGCCCTAGGTGTGAAAATCAGATAATCTTCTGCACCACTTTTTCGGAGTCATTTTTAAAACAGCTAACATAACTTTAATTTTTCTTTTACGAAAAAAAAACTATCTTTTCATTAATACCCGCATGATTTTTCATAAACAGTGCTTGCATAAGCCTGCTGTTTGTCCCGGCCCTGGGGTAGGATTAGGTCAAATTGTGACCTGTAAGCTCTAGGCGTGAAAATCAGCAAGAAAATTGCCAAGTTGATTCTCTGATATGTCAAATGTTAGTACTGCGATGAGTGACGTATAACATCGAGTCGTCACTATGAACACGGCGTCGTGGGACTAATGATGCCATGACGTGAAACGTGAAGTGACGTCATTTCTCTGCTCGTGCTATTATTCTTCTTTGTTAAGGCCGTCTTTATTTGTGTGCGCCGACGTGTGTGTTGATCAGAGGTTGGCTTAGAGAGGAGGGAAATGGATCAGCATAATAAGCCTAAAAATATGAACAACTCTGAATGTTCCTAAAAGATAAACGCATCTGAGCTCCAAACAATACGGTAGACTTTAGGATGAAATTCTCATCTTGTTTTTCAAAGTGTCTTTCTTTCTTTTGTTGATTATACATCGTATGCTTTGGAGTCGCATTGGTTCGCGCACAATTTTGACGTTTATTTATTTTACAGATTTTGCTTGATTTGTGACGTGTGTAACGTGACACCAAGGACGTGACATGGAGGCCTGCTGTTTTTCGCTGACCAGTGTTCTGACAGCGTGTGTGGTGACACTTTTGACAGTATTGATATGGTGAGTTTGGATAGAGTGTGTGTGTGTGTGTGTGTGTGTGTGTGTGTGTGTGTGTGTGTGTGTGTGTGTGTGTGTGTGTGTGTGTGTGTGTAAAACACTCTTGTTTATATAATCCTTACCATATAGACCTACTGAATCAGCGACATCCACAGGCGTACCACAAGAGATTTCCTATGTTATCATTCATTTGGGTGTCGGTAGCGGTTTTTGTCACGATGATTTCGACAGGAATTATCGCGACGAAAAGCGCAGCTGACAGCCAAAGGGCTAATTGTGTTGTTTTTGCAGACGTTCATGCAAATGAACTTAACTCCATAGCTGCCAATCGACGCAGATTGTGTTTTTGAAATTATTTCAAATTCAACGTCAGCGATATTGAGCTGTCAAAGGAACATGGGGTCAGAGTGGTTTCAACAAGAGACAATTAGCTCATGATTCCCCGCAGTGGCGGGGACTCATGGGGATCTATACCTCTTGTGGTTTGGGGATGTTTATTTTTTTCTCCGCGGTTAAGAGGATCTTAATCTATGCAGAAAGGTTTTTTTAAGGCGTCCTTTTAGGTCAGGTCGTACCACACCGATCAGCTGTCAAAGGAAAAAAACAACCAACCAACCAACCGACCAAACAGACGAACAACGAACAGTCAATTAACCAAACACACATTTGCACAAACAAACAAACAAACAAACAAGCAAACAAACACACTTCATTCGTAGAATACCAGACGTCCCAAACCTTAAAAGTTAAGTCCCCTTCTTTATGCTTTCAGGCAAGCGTACAAAAAAAGCACATTGTTCAAAAGGCTTGGTATGCAAGGTCCGACACCCTGGCCTTTTCTGCTGAACAACCCGGCAGTTATGAAGGAGGTACGTTAAAGCGATGTACTCCAATAAAGGATAATAGTTCAAAATACCGGTCTCTTTTGTAGTATGTCTTGCAAAAATAGTGTTGGACAAAACGGCTATTTTAATTATAAAGTGTCTTATAATATAAGTTATTGGTAGCAGAGATTTCCCACACGGACCCTTGCAGGCCGGAGGGAGGTCAAAGGAAACCATTGTACCCCGATGGCCGAAGGCCTGAGGGATACAGTGGTTACTTTGACCTCCCGAAGGCCTACAAGGGTCCGTGCAGCAAGCCCCTGCTACCAATAGCGTATTTTCTTTTATTCCTCCACTATTTTCGTAAAAGAAATCAACAAGAAATCTTCCGACCTGGATCACGCTAGACATGACTGACGTCAAAGGAATATACATTTATACATAATAGACTTATGTTATGACGTAATTTAAAATATTTCATGACGTTGCCGTCTCCAGTAGTGTGCCTGTTGTTTCGAAGAAGATGGTCGTAAACAGAGCCACAAGAAGTCCGCCATTTGTCGCTACAAGGGTTTTTGTAGCGAGGTCACATGGTACGGTTTGCATTAAAGAGATTGGTCGTGTGACGCAGAAATGAAAACAATATAATATGTTTCTGCTATTCTTGTTCTTAGCACGTAGTGTGGTTCCACCAACTCGCATTAGAATATATCTGTTACATGTGTCTGCTCGCTTGTATTGTGAAAAGAAGCAGTCAAAGCCCACCCTGAATGAGGAAACTTTAATGGGGATTTTGTTATTATTTTTTAGGGACTGATTGGTTCGCTCATGGCATGGACAGCTCAGTACCCAAAGATATACGGGTAGGACATTTTGTATAGTTTGTGTTTGTATTTGTCCTATGTTATCCTTTATACTTGTCGGTACCCTAGCCGAAGATCTAAACCAGGCCTGAACTGCATGAGTAAGCTTAGTCCTGCACCAGCCACAAAGCAATGCAACTGGCTCCGCTCCGCTCATGCAACTGGCTACAGCTGTTGCAGTTATGGTGTTATAGACGCATTGAATTTGCTACATGTGTCTTTTGTGGGCCACTCTAAGTTTAGGTACTGAATATGGCTTATTGTGTTATATTGAGCAACATTTTGCTTGATGTAGTGCCGATAACAAGCAGACGTGCTTACGAGACCCAAATCAAAATGTCCGAGTCGTAAGACGAGGACATTTTGATTCGAGTCAAGTAATCACATCTGTCTGTTATCGGCACTATATCAAACAAAACTGTTCCTCAATATAATTTATGTACCCAGTCCAAAACAAAAACTATGCGGCCTTGAGTCATTCATTTTGCGGCTGATTGCGGTGTTCAGACAAAACAATTGAATGGCAGACGACTGCATATCTCTGTCGACTCAGCGCGCAGTTTTCGCCTGACTATGAAGACATCAGTGCATTGTATAACCGTGTGTGTTACTGAGTGAATTCTACTTGTAACTAGATTACGTATAATTGCGGAAAATGCCAGCAGGTTTGTTTTTTAGTTCTATTCTCAGGTTGTGCATATCGCCAGCTGACATCTCGTCAATTTCACTTGTCCGTCCAGCGACTCGCACGTTTCCTGACGTCTTTTATCCGTTTGTATGTGTGTATAGGATATACATTTCGAGCGTTCATACACACTCAGAAGTATTTCAATACTACTACACATAAGGAGTTTGTAAATGTTACAGTGTGAGCATATTTCGCGTTTCCGTTTTTAAAATGCAAGTATCATAAAGATCGAGTCTTTCTGGCACGCAAGGGATTTTGTGAAGGAAAACATATTAAGCAAATTATGAATATTAATTTGCTTGTTGTACAATATATCAATACATGCGTCAAAGAAGGGAAAACTTTATATAGTGGGTACATACATGACTTGTATATTCCAGGATAAGGTAGGCATAATCATTGGTTACAAATGCACAGTCCTCTCCCTTTTTGTGCTACGTTAGTACCTTTCTTTGGCCTACTAATGGAGTTGTTTTCTTTCTTTTGTACCACAGGTGTTACATCTTGGGAACACCTTCAGTGGTGATCTCGGACCTTGACTTGATTCGAGACGTGATGGTCAAAAAGTTTGGTCTCTTTCCGAACAGAGTGGTGAGCAAGAATGAACCCCATACAGTAAACTTCGGATATAACACATCGCCTGGGGACCCACATGTTTCCTTTGTTATTATTATTATTATTATTATTATTATTATCGTTGTTGTTTGTGTTGTTGTTGTTGGTTTTAATTGTAGTAATAGTGCAGCAGCAGTTGCAGTTTAATTGATGACAAATAATAATGTGTATCACTATTACGTCTTTTAATTACAGCCAAATCGGTTCATCGACTACAAACCTTGGACTGAGAATCTGCTGAGCCTCCGGGATGACCATTGGAAACATGTTCGCAGTCAGCTGTCTCCTACATTCAGCTCTGGGAAGCTGAAGAAGGTAGGCCCGTGCTTCTTTAACCCAGTCACTGTCACTGATCGTGCGTTGTACGTACGCGAAAGAACTCCAGCCGTCCCATGAACAATGGACACAAAGTGATTTCACCAAGAGGCATAGATCTTCATGAGATTGCGGGGGCTCATGAGGACCTATACCACTTGCAGAGGTTGTGGTGTTCATTTTTTCTCGGCAGTGAAGGGGTTAAATACAGTCACTGTGATTTGAAGCGTTACAAATGAGTTAGACTCTCTAGCTTTACAACAGAACCTGGTTTGAGCCGTCACCTAGTTTGTAAGGGGAAGTGGTCTTAAAAGACTGGTGCTCTCTCTCTCTCTCTCTCTCTCTCTCTCTCTCTCTCTCTCTCTCTCTCTCTCTCTCTCTCTCTCTCTCTCTCTCTCTCTCTCTCTCTCTCTCTCCCCTCCCCTCCCCCCCTCTCTCTCTCTCTCTTAGGCGATTTTAACATTGACTTACTGAAAACAAGTCCCACGTGGCAATCGACAACAACTCTTTTTGGGTTGAAGCAACTAGTCCAAGCTCTTACAAGAATAACTCAATCATCAGCTACACTCATTGATCACATCTATACCAACAACTGAAAGTCATACTAGAGACCAGCGTCCCCCCACTAGCTGTCAGTGATCATTTTCCCATCACCTGTACATGGTCGTGCAAGATGCCCAAACAAAAGAGGGATCAGCATGTGTACATTACCTATAGGTCTTTTAAAAACTAAACAAAGATGCTTTTCTACACGATCTTAGCCTTACACCGTTTCATGATGTGTACAATTGTACCAACCCAGATAAGGCTGTCTCTCTCTTACTTGATCTATTCCTAGGGGTGCTAAACAAACATGCGCCAGTAAGAAGAAAGCGTGTCCGATCCCGCCAGCCTCCCTCATGGATAACCGACGAAATCAAACAAGCAATGGATGATAGAAATAAGGCTAAGAAAGAAAAGAACTTTCATGAATTTAAAAGATTGCGAAATAAAGTTAAGTACTTAATTAGAGAGGCGCAGAGATCGTTTGTAACCACAACAGTCGAAGAAGACAGAAACCCTTCCTCTATCTGGACAGCACTTAATACGCTTACCAACAACAAGCGTAAACAGTGCAATACCATTCCAGAAAACCTCTCCGCTGAGGAGTTTAATAACCACTTTCTATCAGCCCCCAAAGACTTACTCAGTTCTCACAATCGCGATCAGTCGATATATTCCACACTAGAGAAGCTAACAAAGTTCTGTAACAAAGATTGTCCTCAGATGATATTTTCGTCATCCCTGATATTGCTGTACACGAGGTAGGCAAATACATTTCCATCCTAAAAAAGAAAACGTCTTCGGGCAGTGATGGTATCATGGATATATCCTTGACCTGTCGCAACCATACATAGTGGAACCTCTTACATACATTAATAATTTATAACCTATGTATAAAAAAAATGTCTTCCCAGTAGCTTTCAAAAAAATCAAAAATATAGTGCCTGTTCCTAAAGCAAACGATTCTCCTGAAATTAATAATTTTCGCCACATTTCCCTTCTATCAGTTCTCTCGAAGCCTCTGGAAAAGCATGTTCACAAACATCTTCTGGAATTTCTTGAAAAAAAAATGTCCCTATTATATCATTACCAGTCAGGTTTTCGTCCCAAGCATTCATGCCACACTGCACTCGCACGAATAGTGAATTCGTGGGTCAACAGCATAAATGATAATACAATGGCTGGTGCTGTCTTCTTGGATCTAAGAAAAGCGTTTGATCTTATCGATCATAACATTTTATTGAAAAAGCTTGCCACCTACTTAAACAAAAAGAGCCCCTCAGCTATTTCGTTTCTGAACTCCTATCTTACAAAAACAACACATTCTACGTCAATGGAAAATGTTCTTCTGAACAATTTGTGGAGTATGGAGTGTCCCAGGGGTTTATTTTAGGCACACTACTGTTTTGTATCTTTGTTAATGATCTACCGTTACATGTAACGTGTACTGAGGCTGAGTGTGACATGTTTGCCGACGACTCAACATTACATTCCGCAGGTAAAACTGTGCCTGAAGTTGCAAATAATCTTCAAAAGAGTTTTCATGAAGTCGCTCGGTGGTGTAATGAAAATCGCATGCTTGTAAATCCAACAAAAATAAAAAGCATGCTTATCACAACCCGCCAGAAACGTCAGCTCAAACCTCCATCACTCAACCTTTCTTTGGACTCCATCCCAGTTGAGCAGGTCAGTCAACACCTCCTGCTTGGAGTAATAATAGATGATGATCTAAGCTGGCATAACTACCTATATTATATGAGAAAACATTTGTCCAAAAAGTTGTTTCTACTTTCCAAACTTAAAACGATCATTGACCTTAAGACGTGCAAACTATTTTTTTATGCCTACGTTAAACCACACATTGATTATGCCTCAACAATATGGGATGGCTGCAGTGAAAATCACTTCAAGAAGATAAACTCATTATACAAGCGCGCTGCTAAGCTTATCCTCCCTGATCCGTCTCTATCCACTGATGCCAAGCTGCAGGCCATCTGACTTCTCCCTCTGGTTAAGCACCTCGCACTAAACAAATGTGTACTGATGCACAAAATTCTTAACGGGAAAGCTTTTTTCGCCAACTGAAAAAAATACAGCACATCCAGGAACAGTCTCTCTATAAAAAGTCCCCGTATAGACCTGTTCAAATCTTGCCAGTCTTATTCACGTGCTCTTTTATGGAATTCACTTCCTCCCACTATTCAACAAACCACGTCCCTCTCTTTGTTTAAAAGTAGAGTCCATGATTACCTTTCTAAGACAACGTTATGCTGATCCTTTTTTCTTCTTTGTTTCTCGACATAATACGCTTCATGTTTTTAAATTTTTGCTATTTTTTTTTTCTTCATCTAGCCTCCAAATTGTTTGTTCTGTTTTCTAACTTGTTTTTGATAGTACACAACATATCATACCTACTTATATGTTAGATAATTATGTGCGCACGTACGTGTGTATGTGTATGTACAAAAGTGCGCAGGTGCACAAGTACATGTATATGTGTGTCTGTGTGCGTGTGTGTATGCGTGTGTGTGACGTTTATTATTAGTTAGTTTTTTTGTTGTTTGGTCAGTTGGTGTTCCTTTTTTTAAGTAGCTTTAGCAAGGACAGATTGTAAGAAAGGTCTGCGCGCCTAATATCTCAATCCTTGGAAAATAAAGTTTCGTTCGTTCGTTTGTTCGTTCTCTCTCTCTCTCTCTCTCTCTCTCTCTCTCTCTCTCTCTCTCTCTCTCTCTCTCTCTCTCTCTCTCTCTCTCTCAAAAGAGAAATCATGAAGGACGCAAAGTGTCAGCTGTCCTTACAGATTTATGTGCCAATATCGACCTATTTGTCGGTCTTAAATGACAGGTGATTTCTCATAGGAGCCAAAAGGGACCCTCCCGCTCCCTCCGTTCAAGTAGTGACACGCGCCTTTTCAGAGTCCCGCTCTGCAAATACATAGCCAGAGGTGACCGTTGTTTTGCGCACGTTGGACCTCTTGTCTGGATCTATCTACCCGTAGACATTAGACATTCTCCCTCATTCACTGCCTTTAAATCTGCCCTTAAAACTTAGTTCTTCGTGATTATGTACCTGTGTGTTTCTCTCTCTCTCTCTCTCTCTCTCTCTCTCTCTCTCTCTCTCTCTCTCTCTCTCTCTCTCTCTCTCTCTCTCTCTCTCTCTCTCTCTCTCTCTCTCTCTCTCTCTCTCTTATAGCACCTGCATTCATATTTGCCCTTGCTGTATGAACTTTAATGTACTTAATGATTCTTTGTTTATTGCTTTACTTTGTATTTTTACTCATTTTATACTTTTGTGCGTACGCGTATGAGGGTAGGTATGTCTGGAGTGCGTGTCCGAGAGCGTGTGTTTGTTTTTGTGCGTATGTGCCTGAGTGCGTGCGTGTGTAAGTGTGTGTGTGTGTGTGTGTGTGTGTGTGTGTGAGTGTTCGTGCGTGTGTGCATGCGTACTGAATTGCGGTGTACATGTGTGTGTGTGTGTGTGTGTGTGTGTGTGTGTGTGTGTGTGCGTGCGTGCATGCGCGGGTTGCGATGTGCATGCGTGCGTACCTGAGTGCGTGTGTGGGTATGTGTGTGTGTATGTGCGTGGTGCGTGCGTGCGTGAGCGAATGTAGCAGTGCATGCAGCAGTGTGTGGTATGTGTATGTTTACATGTCTATGTCACTTATGTAGTAGATGTAGCAACGGCAAGTTTGAAAACTGGTCCTGTTACCAATAACTTCTACCGTTGGAAAATAAAGGTTCATTGTTCATTGTTCATTGTTCATTGTTCTCTCTCTCTCTCTCTGTGTGTGTGTGTGTGTGTGTGTGTGTGTGTGTGTGTGTGTGTGTGTTTGTGTTGCAAAATCCTTTGTTTCTCTGGCTTTATGACCCCCTCCACTCCCAACCTTTATTTGTAAAGCGCTTAGAGCTTATTTTAGGATAAGCGCTATATAATTAGCAATTATTATTATTATTATAAGAGTGGTCGCTCGAAATATGTTCTTCTGTAATAAAAAAGCAGAAGACCTGTGCTCTAAATAGACGGAGTATGATTGAAAATAATGTATATATTCCCAACAAAGTGTGAACTTGTGTGCACCCGGTGTTGGTGGGTGAATAAGGTTGGGGAAATAAGAAGCCGAAGCAGAGGTCGCGTTGACGTACTTTATTTGCGGTTTATCAAATAAGCAGAAACACAGCACCTAGGACAAATACAACAAAACATATATCAGAAATGGTGCCAGAGAGTTGCATCATACAAATACCATATTCACTAAATGAACCAACTTATTAATTTGAGTCATAACTAAGGCCGAAGCATCATGCTGTCACTAGATTGTAATTAAAACCAAAAGATCAATGTGAGGCGTCACACAATCATCAAAGATACACATGATCAAACATACCACACAACATCATGATAATAAATGGCAACGAAGCATGAAATCAGCATGAAAATCAGGCATTTAAAGCATCATGACCATAGTGTAAGCAAATCAGATGAACGGTAACGGCAAAAAAACGTGTGGTGAAATGGGAAATGACTACCACACAACATATAGCAGATGCAACCACTTACCTCTCTAAATATAATAGTCTTCCCTAAATATATAGGGCAACAAACACACAACAGCCCTAGTTCGGTCACTTCTATTACAGTCACGCTGCAGACACAATCATACGCATCCAACGACACATAACAACAAACTAGGCCAGTACTCGCATCACTTCAGTAACAAACAAACACGCTTTATAGGCTTCTGGTTTTGCAGTCGTACACAAACTCTTTCTCATTCATACAATGGGTACACTAGGGACAGGGACACTTGCAAGCGCACAGCGATACTACTTACTAGCATTCACACCGCGTTCAAGCATAACATCCCTACTAAGACCTAGCTATATACACAACGCAACACATCACATACATTCCTTGGGCACAATCAAGTGGGAAGGGATGTCACACACTTAATTCAATAGTCACTCTCATTCAGTGCGTGTAACGCAGAACAAAGGAGGAGATAGGCAGAAAACTTAAGTGTAAGTTGTGGCTTACATGCATGTGCAAAAGTAGTAACCTAAGTCTATGCAAAATGCGACAATATAGACATAATACAAACAGGCATCGACATGCAAAGCAAAGCAACCTCAATAAACAAATCAAAAGAATACGTCAAACGATATATTATAGACAAACAGAAAGTTCAAGGCAGTGAGAGTGAAAAGGAAAGGAAAGAATAATGCGTCCTACACAACTAGTAGCCCACAGGAAATAGTGTGTGTTGTTCCTGCGATCACGGACCCAATGGCACCAGGCCACAGAATGCAGTATAACAGACCAACACAGCGTCATGATTATCAGATAGCACAATAGGTTCAGATAGTGTGTCAATCTGCGGTTCGGGACCCCATGCCACAAGATGCAAAATCCCAGACCAGCACAGATTTCACACCGGCGACCAAGCACACAATAAGCTCATGTGTCGGTCTGCGATTCCAGACCCAACGACACCAGACCGCAGGATGCAAACTCACAGACAAACATTACACTGGAATTAGTAAGTGACGCATAATGGCCAAAGACTGTGTCAATCTGCAATCCCGGACCAAACAACACTAGGCCACATGATGCAGAATTCCAGACCGCCGACACAACATGCGAGAGAGAGAGAGAGAGAGAGAGAGAGAGAGAGAGAGAGAGAGAGAGAGAGAGAGAGAGAGAGAGAGAGAGAGAGATGAGAGAGAGAGAGAGAGAGAGAGAGAGAGAGAGAGAGAGAGAGAGAGAGAGAGAGAGAGAGAGAGAAGAAATCTGCATCTTAAAACATGACTGGAACAATTATCGTGACATCAAGAATGTGGATCCAGACCTTAAGAACTTTTACTAAAATAGGCTGCCTGTGCCTTTAATCCCGGTCACATACGTATAAGGGGCGCAATGTGCGCATATGCCAAACTCACTAATAACTACTATGCACAAAGTCCGTACAGAAAAAGATTATTTTCCAAAAGTGGGCAACCGACTACCCACTAAATTTGGAAAGGTAAACATCGGTCGCGTTACTCTGCTCGACCCAATGTAAACAAGCAGACAACGGGAGTAGGTCAACAGGTCAAACCAAGATGGCTGCCTATACTAATTTTAGCACCTCGTGACGTCACGCGTATTGCCTGACAGTGGATAGCGCGCGGAACTAAGCAAGGTAAGAAAGGATAGCAGAGGCAAGAAAGCCTAATAAAATACAAAATAAAATGCATCAAAAGCACACAACACAAGTAAAGTATCGAAACCATATATGAAGGCAAACACTGATTCGATGGCAAATCAAACCAACAAATGAATCAAGCAAAACAACAAGCAAACAAAGCAAAGCATCTTCGCCTCATCAGCAGAACAATCAAGCGAGCATAAAAATAGCTGTCATGTTGTTTTGCCCTGGTTAGAGCCTAAGCTACTGATCTAAATACTTCCTTCAGAAACTCGGAATGCCACAAAAAACACTGGTACAGAGCTAACAAAGCGAAATGAAAGTGTGCGTCATACCGCAACGAACTGATTACTCAGTCCTGCCTCTGTCTTCGTTCAACTTCCACTCGCTCAGCCCAAAAGAATAATAAATTCAGAGGATAAGCTGGCACTGAAAATACGCTACTCGAACGCAAAGGGGACTAGCACTTAGAAATCAGCCAAAATGAGAACAAGGTTTTCCGAAACAAAGTAGCGAAACAACTTGTTGCGATAACTATCAAAACAAAGGCCGCTAATGGCCGACCATCAGACACAGGGCAACTAACTAACAATCGTAGCTCGTAAACTCTTCATCAGTTCCAATAAACAACCAATCATTAGTATAACATCATTTATCAATACAGAAAATAACAAGAATAATAAAATAACTTACGGGTATCCCAGTGGAGATACAGTTGAAGATAAGCTGATGGCACAGAGTGATGACAACTACACGGTCAGTGGGACGACTCGTTTAGGACAAAGACATCCCGCGCTGGCTCTTCCCGGCTTAAATACTGGCAGGACGAGCCACAAAGGAAACAAGACGGCGAGGACCAAACAACGGTTCCAGATAGACCAAAGAATGGGTAAATCTGTGCTTCCTAGGTACTACAGAAAGAGCCATAACTCAATAATTACTTAGCGCAAAGGCTTCAGGTTTGAAGTATAGGACAGAAAATGTGAATAGCGAAAAACCACCGTAAACTATTTTTCAGAGGGAAGTCCTAGGAATTTATTATTTAATTTTAAAGTGGGCTAAGTTGGCTCACTGAAATTTACATAATCGTAAGAAAATCGCTAATTAAACTATGGTGATCATAAAAGTCACTAAACACAAAACTTATGAGTAGAAGGGAAATTTCACGAGGAAACTGATGTGAATTACGGATTCTCAATCGGTAAAGCCGTTTAAAAGTAAAAGAGGCTAGAACACGGACTAACTAGCACAGCCTTCGAAGTACTACAAAGTTACTAGCCGACTGACTCTACAAGGCTGGGTTGCGGCCCCTGGCTAAGCGTGGGTAGCGCAAAGGCTAAAGGGGTGGCTTAACTGGGCGAGACAAACCCGAACCTTGTCTCGGCGAGACACCCGAGACAGTCTCGGCGAGATACCCGACCCACCCCTTTATTAGGTTCGGCGAACTCCCCGAGACAAGATCAGACGTGCCGAACCTAATAAACGGGTGGTACGGGTATCTCGCATTGACTGTCTCGGGTGTCTCGCCGAGACGAGGTTCGGGTTTGTCTCGCCCAGTTAAGCCAGCCCTTAAAGGCCCCGCTATACATGCCCGGTTTTGAGGCCGATTCCCGATCAGTTTTCGAATCGGTAGGTGATCGGGCCGGACTAAAAAACGTGTGCACTGCCACACATTTCCCGACTTGTTTAGCCGACCGGTTTGAACCGAAGATCAAAGTCGTACCTGTTCTGCAAAATGGCTGCTAGTTTTGACAGTGATGATGATGTGCTTGCATTATCAGCAGTTTTGCATCATATTCGGGAAGAGGCGGGCGAGACATCGGCAACGACGGTGGTACTGATCACAACAGGCGTGTTCCGCCATTTGCAAACTGTGAAACGACGTGCTTTGCGAGACGCGCTCTGATTGGTTGAAGCTTACAACCGGGGCCGAATCGGATCGGGAAAATAGAGCAGGTTCTAGACACCCGATTCCCAGCCGATTGGGACCGGATCGGATAATTGACGTCATCCGATCGCAATCGGATCGGAATCGGCTTCAAAATCGGGGCACAACCGGCACGTGTGGCGGGGCCTTAAGAGACTCGGATGTCCAGAGGGTAGAGGAATTAAAAAAAAAAAAAAAAAAAAAAAAAAAAACATAATAACGTCTCAGCTGGAGGGACCGCGTCAGCCGGTTACAAAAGAAAGGAACACACTTAGAAAAGACGAGTGCAACTCTGTTTGGTATACATGTAGTTTCTTTGACAACTGAAAATGAGTAGTTGGAGGCTGAACTCATTTTAATAATAATAATAATAATAATAATGGGTACTTATATAGCGCTTAATCTTACTCAAAAGCTCTAAGCGCTTTACAATCTGTACACAAAAATAAAATACAATGACATATGCACATAACAAACAAAGCACAATGCCCGAACACACCACTTTTACAATAAACTAAACAACAATACATACATAATAATTTATATTCTAATTAACATTCAGTCTAAACAAGGAGGATTGCAGAACTACAACTAAGGCATCAAACACTGGCAGTCATTCAAAGTAAAGCTTGAAGAGGTGAGTTTTCAACAACCTCCTAAAGTCAGAGACAGACTCACTGTTTCTGACCTCAAGAGGAAGTGTATTCCATAACACTGGGGCTTGATAAACAAAAGTGCGCTGACCAAATGTTTTAGTTTTGACAGAAGGTACACACAGCTTCCGTTTATCAGAAGAGGAGCGGAGCTCACGAGAGGGTGTATACACATGCAGCAAAGAGGACAAGTATTCTGGGCTGGTGCCTGAAAGGCAGTTAAAACAGATTGACATAACTTTGTATTGAATACGTGAGGACACAGGTAGCCAGTGAAGGGACTTCAAGATGGGTGTGACATGCTCAGTCTTACGGACTCTCACAACAAGCCGGGCTGCATTGTTCTGAATTTTTTGGAGGCGATCAATGAGATACTGAGGGCAGCCACAAAGCAAAGAGTTACAATAATCTAGCTTGGACAGCACAAATGCACAAACTAGTGTTTTAGTGGCTTCCACGGTCAGCAGGTGACGAACTGAACTAATACGACGAAGTTCCAGATAAGTGGATCTACACACTGCACTGACATGCTGTGACATAGATAACTCGCTGTCAAGTGTAACACCCAGGTTTCTCACACTCGCAGAGAAGCCAATGAGTGTTCCATCCACAGACAATGATGATGGTAAAGGCAGGGACGAAGATAATCTTGGATTAGCTACCAACATTGCTTCAGTTTTGCCATCATTTAACATCAGTTTGTTGGTGGTCATCCATGATTTGACATGGTCAATGCACTGGCTTATACTTTGGACGGCATTCACAGCTCGCTCGACAGTATCACTTTTGTACATCTGCGTATCATCTGCAAATGCATGATGGGAAATGGAGCGACTACAAATCAGGTCGGACAGGGGCTGAACATACAGTAAGAACAATACAGGTCCTAGGACCGAGCCCTGGGGTACACCAAACCGAAGAGGTGATGGCTCAGAACGACAGCCGTCGACAGAAACAATCTGGGATCGTTCAGTCAGGTATGAACTAAACCATGCCAAGACTGAGCCTTCAATGCCAAATACAGATTGAAGACGGCACAGCAAAATTTCATGGTCAATAGTGTCGAACGCACTGGACAGGTCCAGCAAAGCAAGCACTGTGATCTTACGCTCGTCCAAAGCACAAAGCAGGTCATTGAATATCTTCAGCAAAGCTGTTTCAGTGCTACGATGGGGACGATATGCAGACTGGAATACACTGAACAGACTATTAGAGTTGACATGCTTTAAAGTTTGAACAAGGACAATTTTCTCAAGAATCTTTGATAGAAATGTAAGATTTTCACGGCAGCGACGCGTTCTGCCCTGAGAGGGCAACAGACATTTTTGCGAAAAGGCAGATTTTCATTGTATTACAGTGAAAATATCAAAAACATCAAAATTCTCAGGGCAGCGTTTAACTCATTCAGCCCGGCGGCCGTATTTCCCAAATTTTGGCGGCGTCATCTAACGACTATGCACCTGTTGCAGAAGATGGATCGACCATGATAATTCAAGGGCAGTGCCCTTGAATTACCATGGTCGACCCATCTCCTGCTGTAGTGCGTCAGGGCTGAATGGGTTAATGTCACAATGAGGTAGACAATTCCAAATTTGAAAAAGAAAGACTACGTAGCAGTTCAAGAAACAGATCGACCGTGATAGCTCAAGGCAATGTGTAGTTCCTGAATGGCCTGGGGCCTAGAAGCGCCAGCCCAGTGCGCAAAAGCCATTCGGCCGACGTCGGCCTAACGCCTTTTGCGCCGCATTGGGATGCTATTGTAGCACGACCCTTGAACTATCTTGGTAGATCAGTATCTTGTTAAGTTATAGCGTGTTCTGACTTAACAGACTGAGCGCCGCTGTCATTGTTTTGTGTTTACCTTGTTCAGAATAACACTATCAATAAACAACAAAAGCAGTCAAACAATACACTCACACTATACACTTTTTTTTTCCAGATGGCCCTGGCCATAGAGAGAGTGGTGAAGAACCTGGACAGTTACGTCAGGAACAAGGCAGAAACTGGGGAGGAGGTGGAACTGAAAAAGCAAGTACATTGGGCAAAGCGTTCAAACTAAGTAAAACGTGTTACTGACACGACATGTTTGCACACATATTAATTGAAATCAGTTTGTAATAAATGCCTCTGACAAGGACGGTAAATGATGTCCCCCTCCCCCCACCCACCCCTTAAAAAGGCCGACCCCCCCCCCCCCCACCACCACCACCACCCTTAAAAAAGCCGACGCCCCCTCCTTCCACCCCATTCCCCTTTAAAAAAAAACGGTAACTCTGGATGAGATAATTAATATATACTACTTTTTTACCCACTGAGACAAGCGCAGCCGCGGTATATCGCACATAGATTCAGAACAGTCTACACTCCCAACATTTTCTTCGGACTCTAGTTAAATAAATAACTCTGTTCCATTTGCCCGTAGCCATTCCATTTGTGTGTGATACTTAAATCAATAAGGCCCAGAAGGACAGAACTACGAATGTAAGATGAAAAGTAATAATAATAATAATGAGTATTTATATAGCGCTTAATCTTAATCAAAAGCTCCAAGCGCTTTACAATCTGTACACACACACAAAAATACAATGACATATGCACATAACAAACAAAACACAATACCCGAACACACCACTTTTACAATGAACTAAACAACATTGCATACATAATATATTATAATTAACATTCAGTCTAAAACGAGGATTACAGAACTACAACTAAGGCATCAAACACTGGCAGTTATATACAGTAAAGCTTGAAGCAGGTGAGTTTTCAACGACCTCTTGAAGTCAGAGACAGACTCACTGTTTCTGACCTCAAGGGAAAGTGTATTCCATAACCATGGGGCTTGATAAACAAAAGTGTGCTGACCAAAAGTGATTACTCATTAACTCCTTGCTCGCTACTGATGACATACCACCAAACGGCTGTATCGTCAGTAGCAGTCAAGGAATTAAAGGGAGCACTTTTTTCCGTTTGATTTCAGAATGTGCCAGAATTTTGCGATGGACGCGATAGCCGGAGTGGCGTTTGGTCTTCAGGTGGACTCCCTCAAAGATCCCGACGATCCATTCATCAGACACGGCAGAGCCCTGACTAATTTCAGCGGGCCTCTGATTACCCTGACGAGTAAGCTAGAGACACGCTTCGTGTATAAGACAATGCAAACAGATTCTCAACTGTGTTTCTGGTTAGCCCCCTTCCTTGCCCCTGTACGTTCGTATTCCTTTCTTAAATCTTTCTTCATTCAACGACCAAAAAGCCGAAACTGTCCAAGAAACATGGACACAAGTTGTTCTCAACAAGAGGCATAGATCCTTATGAGCCCCCGCAGACGCGGGGGCTCATGAGGATCTATGCCTCTTGCAGATGGATCGTACTCACATTTTCCGGGCAGTGAAGGGGTTAAATATTCCGGGTTTTATTATTAGCAAAGTCGGACCTCTTAAAAAAATGCAGTGTGCTCTTGCCTCAGTCAGTTTCTAGTCAAACAAGTTTCCATTACTTGCATTCAATTTAATTTGATTTAATGCGGTCGTCTGCTTCAGTGTGGGTTTTTCTTGCTACAATATGTCCACAGAACAGATTTTCAATGTTGTCTTGCCTCAACTATGACTGTTGTGCCCTTCTTTTCACAATCCATACCTGTAGGCACTCGTAAGAGACCTTCCCTACTGCCCCTGGTGCAAGTTAGTGGAACTCTCCTACGTACAGAGAAATGAACGGCAGAAAAGTCTTTCGTGTTATGACATTCACACTACACACGTTAACTCGTTAAGTGGAGAGAAAATCTGAACACCAGACAACTGCAAGAGGTATAGATCCTCATGAGCAACCGCAGTTGCGGGTGCTCATGAGGATCTATACCTCTTGCTGACACCAGTTTGAATCCATGTTCCTGGTACAGCTAGGGCCTGTTGATGTTGAATAACAAAGACTGCAGAAACACAGCCTGCGTCAGTTGGCACTAAACGGGTTAAGTTAGCCCTGATGTCCAGCATTATTGATAGATATATTGAAATATTTATGAAGAAGATATTGCGAGCTAATAACCCTTTATTGTCAACTGTCATTTCATTCAGCTAAAAATCCTTGTATCCACATGTGACATGCTTCCACTGAGATAACCTTTTGTGTTTCAGTTATGTTTCCTCAGCTTTCGAAAGTGTTCAGACTCTTTGGCATCACTTTCCCACCTCGGAACACCAACAATTTCTTCATGGGGGTTCTGGACTCATCTCTCAAAGACCGGCGCGAAGAAGACAAGGTATGTGAGAAAAAAATATGTATACAGCAGAACTTGTTTTAGCGATCACCATATCAGAGATCACCTGTCATTATAGACCATCGGTTAGGTTGCTGTAGCCACCTAAATGATGGCCTTAAATGACAAGTGGTACTTTCAAGATTTTACTTAAGAGAGCACGATTATTTGAAACACCACTTTATTTTTTCTTTGAATAAAAGGTTGTTCCTAAAAAACAGGTTCTACTTTGTTAAACAAAATTCAGTGAATGAATAGTGTTACTACAAACCATAAACACATAGATTACACAAACTGAAATGAGTATCCTTCTATCGCATCAGAATTAAATGTCTCGAGCTGCACGTTATCATGCAATTGTAAAAGTCCAAGGGTAATATTTGATTCGCCTGCAGTTTGTGGTGCAGCCCACTGCCCCGCCCCGCCCCCCCCCCCCCCCACCCCTGCCCTCCCCTCCCCATTCTTCGCCAGAAACACCATCAAACACTCTACACCATCACAACTAAATTAATTACTCCCGACAATAACCCAACGGAGAAACTTCAGAAAAAAACGCTTAGAAATGACAGTTACAGCACAGTCTATTTCATAAATTGTGTTGTAACTGTCATTTCTTTCTTCGCTGGGTTCTTCTCAGCATTTAAAGGCGTTGCAGTCACCTTTCTGTTCTGGATCTCGAACTACACCAGGGCGGGCTTTGATTGCTAAAATTGGTTGATTCCACGTGTTGTTTAATGTCTTTATTTAAATGAGACTATTCTATACTTCTTTTGCCTGCATCACCATCACTTCATTCAGACCTGTAACGTCGGTTCCAGAAACACGTTGATTTTCTGCAACTGCTGCTGGAGGCAGAGAGAGAGGGCGAGACCCAGGGTCCAGTGGACGCCGAAATCAATCATTCAGATCAGCTGACCACCTCCACACACTGGACGCGCAAAGGTCTGTCAATCACAACACGAAATATATAGTAATGTTCATGCATTATTCAGTTATGTGGCAATATATTATATCTGATATGGAATTGTGGGTTTTGGTTCATCCCATCTTGTTAACGTATAAAGCCCTGATAGTACGACAGGATGTGGACCGACCACGATACTTCAAGGGTGAGGTCAGAATAGCTTGGCGCCTACAGGCATATGATATAGCAGTATTCTTTAACCCATAAAACGCTGACAATTTACGACAGCATGTGGATCGACCATGATATTTCAAGGGTGATGTCAGAATAGCTTGGCGCCTATAGGCGGCAAGGTATTCTGACACCACCCTTGAAATATCATGGTCGAGCTGTCTCCAAAACTGTGACGCAGACCTCAGTGGATATCTCCAAAATTAGATACGTTAAAATTATATGAGCTGGAGTTGCTGAGTAGATCACATATGGTTTTCCACTACGTGGAAAAAAACCAAGGTGCGAGTGGTATAAAATCATAACTCTAATTTACTACACTGAGTTTGCTGCAGACCAGTGTTGAGCCTAATGAGACGACGTACTTATGAGGCGTGTCAGATACATTTATTATTTCAGTCCATCTTAACCCATAAAGCCCTGACAGTACGACAGGAATAGTCTGGCGCTTATAGGCGCCAAGCTGTTTCAACACCACCCTGTCGCCAAAACTGTGACATAGACCTCAGAGGACATCTCCAAAATTAGATACATTCGTCCCCAGTGTCTAATGGGTTAAATATAAGCGATGCTTCAGTATAAGTGATGCTTATTTGTTTATCAGGATTGACCCAGGATGAGATATACGGCAACACCCTGATCTTCCTTTTCGCGGGCAACGAGACCCTGTCCACAGTCATGTCCTTCACCTTGTTCTGTCTGGCCGCCAACAAAGACTGTCTGGAGAAGGCGCGAGCGGAGGTGGGCGCCAAGCTGGGCAAGGTGCGATACCTTATCATGTATATCAGACTTTACTGGTGAGGTTCCGTTTGAAGCGATCCACTCTCAACAACGAACGAGAGCGAAGTGACGACGGATAACCAGCTTGTACCAGAAAGCGTAGACAACACTCCGAACGTCTCCGGGCTCATGAGGATCTATGCCTCTGGAGATTTTTGGAGACGCTGGTTATACGACGTGATTTTGCTCTCGTTCGTTGTTGGGAGTCGTTCGTCTCAAACGGAACCTCAATAATATCTCCGCAGAGAAAAACCTTTTCTGTTCCACTCTAAGAACAAGTGTGAATTACTTGCGCTTGACCTAATATGAGTTATTTTAGTTTAAAATTCCTACAATTTGCTGATTTTGCTGTACAGTCGTACAATTTTGGCCAAAAACAGGAACCCTTCAATACACTTATAGAGGCCCGACGGAAAACGGCCATATTTCAATATCAAGGTCAGATAATTCGACTTTATGCACATCTGTGAATTATTTCGAGTGTACAGCAAAATCGGCAAATCGTACAACGTGAGTTAGAATGAATCCTGTTAGGTCACCTGGCGCTGAATGATATTCGTTCTTTGAGTGGTACAAACAAATCTGGCAGACTAGCAAAAGAAATGCGACATTTTTGGAATCATGGGAAACACTACAGTGTTTCCGCTGATAACGAAAATGACGCATTCTTTTGCTCGTCAGTATATTTGTTTGTTAATGTGTCCGCGTTTGTGGCCGTGCCTCTTTGAGTAACTTTGTCATTCAGTTTGCAAAATTGTACCAGACAATATATGCTCACCATGCGCGATTGTGTGTGTGTGTGTGTGTGTGTGTGTGTGTGTGTGTGTGTGTGTGATGTGCGCGCGCGCGCGCGTGTGTGTGTGTGTGTGTGTGTGTGTGTGTGTGTGTGTGTGTGTGTGTGTGTGTGTGTGTGTGTGTTTGTGCTCATGACAGAGAGAAGTAGACTACGAGACCGCCAACAGCCTGGTCTACCTAGACATGTGTATGAACGAAACTATGAGGATATATCCACCAGGATTCGTGTAAGTATATCTGACACTGACCCCTTCACTGGTGCGAAAAACTGAACACGACCCAGCTGCAAGAGACATTGATCCTCATGAGCGCCCGCAGTTGCGGAGGCCCATGAGGATCTATATCGCTTGCTGAGACCGATTTGTGTCCATGTTCCTCGTGGCTTTCGTTCGTCGGATGAAAGAATATATTTCAGAAATAAAATATGCGTCCCATAAGGGGTTGACATGTGTTGATCTGTGATGTTTTTGAAAAACCTTTTAATTAAGAGTACACAAAGTGTCTCAACTCATGAAACTCGTACAAAAGGATAATTACACAGTGAGTCTGTGATAATAACAACTGATAGCAGCAGTAATAAGAGCAGAAAACAAATTTGGCTTAACACCTAATCCACTACTAAGCTCGCACCCAAAAACAACGTTCGCGGTCTCCACTATTAACTCATTTTACCCCAGACACACCTCAGGAAGATAAGGATCGACCATGATAATTCAAGGGTGATGCCAGAATAGCTTGGCGCCTATGGGCGCCAAGCTATTCTGGCATCACCCTTGAACTATCATGGTCAATCCATATCATGCTGTAGTGTGTCTGGGGTAGAATGAGTTAACACCTAATCCACTATTAAGCTCACACCCAAAAACAACGTTCGCGTTCTCCACTATTAAGCACGCTGCCAAAAGCACGCACATAAAAAGGGTTCGAACAAGTGTTTACCCGACTCGTGTTAAAATTCATGCTTTTTCTGGCGAAGATGCGACATTCTGTCACCTGAGCTATGAGCTATCATGGTAAACCACAGTAGTAGCGCAAACGAGAATAATATCAATCATTGTCAGTGCACATAGAAAACTATGATTACATTTTTAGGATTGATCGCGAAGCCCACGAGGACACCGAATTTGGCGGATGTCAAGTGAAGAAAGGCATGCGCATAGCCATCCCGGTGATTAGTATCCATAGAGACCCGACCATCTGGCCTGACCCCATGAAGTTTGACCCGGAAAGGTATGTGTGTAATATCTTTATAGCCATATTTGCAGAACACATTACAGCGTACAGCTTCACGAAGAAATTCCCAAGAAAGGCAGACAGGGTTAGAAAGGACAAGTGCAATACATCTGTGTTGTAAATGCCCATTCTGATCGTGTTTCTTTGTTACATTTTACGCGTGAAACTGTTAAGAATCCATTCTACACAGTTTCACGGTACACAATCAGCTATAGGAAATGTTAGAAGCGTACATAGCCTTGTACACTCCCAATATTCCTGTAATGCATTGTATGCTTGGAGGTAAACAGGCATATCTTCAAGCACACATTCCCAAAACAAAAATCGAGGATTGCGGCTTAAAGAATTTTGAAAATATATTATTATGTATTTTCTTTAGAGAGAGGAAAAAAAGAGTAAAATACACGTAAAGAAAATGTAACTGAGCGCACATTATATATATATATATATATATATATATATATATATATATATATATATATATATATATATATATATATAAAAACAACAAAATGTCCTCAGACACACTCCAGAGGCACGTGCAGAGCGCCACCCGTTCGCCTTCATGCCATTCGGCCTTGGTCCCCGCAACTGTATCGGCATGAGGCTGGCCCAGCTGGAGATCCGCATGGCCATAGCCACCATCCTGCAGCACTTCACACCTGTACTGTGCGACAAGTCCGTGGTGAGTATACAAACGCAGGTTATGTTATATATACACAGGGATGCTCATACAGAGTGCACGTTAAACAATTTCACAGTGACAGCTATATATAGCTCAAGTTGTCGCTGTGAAACTGTATAACTTTGTAGTTAAGTATTGTATGTTGACGAGCAAAAGAAATGCAACATTTTTGGACCCATCGGAAACACTAAAGTGTTTCCGATGATTCCACAAATTTTGCATTTCTATTGCTCGTCAGTATAGTCAAATGGAAATGATGACTTCATTCTTGTATACAAAAAGATGAAATAAAAAGTATTACTATACTTACAATAATATTTACATTATTGTTCTGGTTGTTGTTGCAGTGAATTTACTTGATTACTGCTTGCAGCCACAACCAGAATGATAAAATAATGTTCTATCCACAGTACCCACCCAAGCTGCAAAAACTGAAGTTTGAATCTGTGGATGGACTCTGGGTCAAGTTCGAGGCACGAAAATAGATGACAATCTCTACTTCATTACTTCAATTTAGAATACAACACTCGCCTTTTGACGTCATGTTGCTGGTGATGACTAAACTCGGTGACGCCGTTCGGTCTCAAAGTAGTGTTTCACCAGAAACAGAATTATTGTGATGGTAATTATCACACTTCACTTGCACTACTATATAGAGTATATTTGTTGACTTAAAATATAATTTTATATGAGGTCTGGGCGCTTATGAATGTGCTAATCACGCAAGGGATCTGTAGAACAGCATAATTTTAGCACATCAGACACTGACATTTCTTTGATACCGATAGTATTTTGTTTAATTTTTTTTTTAATCCTTTGGGTTCATGTTGTTTTGGTTGATTTTGGGGCAAATATGGTGTCTCACTTTTTTAATACCATATATTCAACATTTGTACTATTCCTACGTCACATACCTAAAACATTGTACAACTCATGTATGACGGTGACCACACCGGTTTTGAGCGCTGACGTGCACATAAAGGTGATATCTGTTTATATCTAATATTTGTGACTTGCTCAACGATTAGAGGCATCAGGAAAATACACAGTTTAACAGCTACGGGTGACTCATATAATATGTCTCCTTTAACTCATTCTACCCCAGACACACCACAGCAAGTTAAGGATCGACCATGATAGTTCAAGGGTGATGCCAGAATAGCTTGGCGCCTATGGGCGCCAAGCTATTCTGGCATCACCCTTGAACTGTCATGGTCGATCTGTGTCCTGCACTAGAGTGCAGTCATCAGGGGACAATGGCAAAATTTGGGGATTTCGGTGTTGGGGTAGAATGAGTTAAGTATAACACTGAGTTAACCCTTTGCGTGTCTGTAGCGCTTTCTGTAAGAATCATCGCGACAAAAACCACTATCGACACGAAAGGGGTTAATTAAACTTTGAAGTCGTACGGATTCTCACCCTGCTATTACCACAATCAACACAAATTAATTTGAGTAAGACATCACGCATTCGGATACGCGGTATGACGCCGCATATCCGTATGCAACACGTCATGAATGTGTTAACTGATGTATATGTACTGACGAGCAAAAGAAATGCGACATTTTTGCGACACTTTTATGTTTCCGATGATTACAAAACTGTCGCATTTCTTTTGCACGTTCTTGTAGATTCAACTTTCTTTACGTATCGAAGGCGCCCTGTATCACTAGTACTTTCGCAGCTGTTGATGCGGGCCGCTTTGAGTGAGCATGTACTCCTGTTTATACAAAATAAAATCATCGACGAATAATACTAACAAGATGGGATGAACCATAATCCACAAAGTCCCTTCTTTATGAGAACTGTCTTCCCTGTCAAGGGTCTCTGTCTCAACCTTTGATTTGATTGTGATTTTGAAATATCTTCTTTTGAAAAAGCCTCGCAGATGTGCTAATGCGTCATAGTAGACTCTTAAGGGACGCGCGCCGAGGATACAAAGCTGGCTAACGAACTAATCCAATGTCTTTATCAAAACTAGCTATGTCTAAAATTTCAAGTAAATATGACAAAAATTACGGACTCTAATCTGAGTCAACCGACTTCCTATAAACGGTTGTTTATGTCTTCAGTGAGACATTAAATTAACCTTTTAAGAAAGTTTTAAGCTTGTGTGTAGAGAAATATCGGAGATTCTCTTGTTTACATACACATGCACACACATGCAAACATACATACATACTTACATACATACATACATACATACATACATACATTCATACGTACGTACGTACGTACATACATACATACATACATACATACATACATACATACATACATACATACATACATACATACATACATACATATATACGTACATACATACATACGCACATACGGCGCTTCGCGCCAAATGTACGTTCAGCAGCGAGGTTAGCGTGACTAGACATGACGTAATTTTTATCTTGTTACTTCAATTGTGAGAGGTTTAGGCCTGCCCGCCTTTGACATCATGGGCTTGCTATTAAATTCGCCCCACCGCGACCCGTCTTAAAAAGTCCCTTCTATAATTAAAAGGGACTTAAAAACAAGATTATGTGTTTTGTTCATTTTTTTCAACGAAGTGGCGTTCAGTTGTGTTGTACGGTGGAAATAATTTCTTTGTGTGTGTGTGTGTGTGTGTGTGTGTGTGTGTGTGTGTGTGTGTGTGTGTGTGTGTGTGTGTGTGTGTGTGTGTGTGCGTGAGTGTGTGTTTACTATAAATGTATGTTTAGTGATGACGATGATTATGATTATGATACAGTGTAAGGATGATCACGTCCATGATTGAGACGGCATAGTGTTTTAGGCGAAAAGCGAGACATTTAAATACGCCGCTCAAAGCTTAACTCATTCAGCCCCGACACAAGGCCACAGCAAGACATGGATTGAGCATGATAGTTCAAGGGCGGTGCCAGAATAGTTTGGCACCCATAGGCGCTAAGCTATTCTGGCACCATCCTTGAACTATCATGCTCGATCTGTCCTTAGATTTGTAATACAGTCCTTCAGAGGGTTACTTCAAAAGGCTAAGGTAATTCCAATCTCTAAATCAAACGATCTTGAAGATGTCAATAACTACTGTCCTATCTCACTTTTGTCGGCCCTGTCAAAGCTCCTTGAAAAGCACATACAAAAACATCTCCTCGATTTTCTATAAAGGGCAATTTAATTAATATTTATCAGTCCAGCTTTAGACCGAAACACTCATGTCAGTCAGCACTGACGCACATTGTAGACAGCTGGCTGGAATCAATAAATAAAAACCTGATGTCTGGAGCTGGTTTCTTAGTCCTAAAAAAAGCATTTGATCTTGTCGACCATGACATTCTCTTAAAGAAGCTAGCAGCATACCATATAAGCGAAACTGCCATAGCATTCTTTAGATCATACCTAAAAGACAGAAAACGAAAAGGTATATACCCATGGAAAATACTCTAAACAAGGACAAGTTAACTAAGGTGTCCCTCAGGGGTCGATCTTGGGGCCTCTTCTATTTATATATTCATTAATGATTTGCCTTTGCATATTACTAACACTAATGTAAACTGCAACCTGTTTGCGGACGATACGAGCCTCCATGTTTCTGGTTTAAAAAAAAAAAAAAGCTGACATTAACCTTAGCTTACAAAGTAGTCTCAGCGAAGTTTCCGACAGGTGCAGAGTGAATCATATGGTTCTTCAATCAGGAAAAACAAAGAGTATTTTAATCACTACATGACAAAACACCAACGTCGACCACAGCCATTACATTTACAACTTAACGCTAAACCGATAGAACAAGTCACAGCGTATACATTCTTGGGAATACACATTTGACGAACAACTATGTTGGGAGACGCATATAAATACCGACTGTAAAACCATTGCTAAAAACACTTTCCTGTTGTCCAAGCTTAGACAAGTAACGGATATTCGTAAAATGTTTTTTTTTATGCCCATATTAAGTCTCACGTTGATTATGTCTCCACAGTGTGTGACGGTTGTAGTGATGTTCACATGAAAAGGTTAAACTCTATATATAAAAGAGCTGTCAAAATGATAGGTACGCGGCCCATTCCTACCACAGACAAATTTAGACATCTAAACATTCTCGGCTTGCGTCAACAACTTAGTTTCAACAAATGCATCCTCATGCACAAGATATTAAATAACATGACACCGCAGTATTTAACAACCAAATTTATGTCACAGCAAGAACGCGAACGGACCTCAAGGAACAATACTTTACCCCTACCTCTGCAATTGACCTCTTTAAAACTAGTTTATCAATTTCTGGACCGTTTGTTTGGAACACTATTCCTGCATATTTGAAGACTCATTATACCCTCGCTTGGAATATTTAAAACGAAACTTTTCGATTACCTGATGAGCCAAACATAACCTCACTGGACATTTATTAAACAAACCCTGATGGCTAATACTTTCATGTACCACATGTATTTATGTATAGTGTGTGTGTGTGTGTGTGTGCGCGCGGGCGTGTGTGTGTGTGTGTGTGTGTGTGTGCGTGTGTGTGTGTGTGTGTGTGTGTGTGTGTGTGTGGTATAAGATAAATGTTGAGTGTTAATATTATTCTTGTGTATATAACTTTTAAAAATATATTATTATTATTTTTAATTGTTGTCTGAAATAATATGTGTAAATCAAGGAGTACTATGGTGTAAATATAACGTCTTTATTATTATTATTATTATTATTATTATTATTATTATTATTATTATTACTATAACCTATTTTATGTTGTAGATGTTAGCAACGGCAAGTTTGTAAAATGACGATTCAAGTTGTTTCTGTCAAAACTTTTTACCGTTGATAATAAAGTTTCATCAACATTTCATATATATATATATATATATATATATATATATATATATATATATAATATATATATATATATATATATATATATATATATATATATATATATATATATATATATATATATATATATATATATATATATATATATATATATATATATTCGAGCGATGTGCTTAGCATGTCATTCGCCTATCTACTGGACTAGCACAGGCAGTGCCAAATTTGCCCACTGCCGAGCAGCTGAGCAGGCCTACACATGTACAGGCTTTTCACGACTTTAAATTTGTACTACTAAACACCGTTGCGTCAAGTCAGCGCAATACGAGCCTGAGGTCAAAGGTATTCCCACTAGCCGCGCAAGACTGAGATTATTTGACTCTACCCATTTCGTAGCAAATTTGATTCAGCGGCCGCTTCAGGCCACTGGTAAAGCGAAGATATAAAGCACGAAATAACAGTAAGAGACCCGGCGTATGTGCCAGACTGATACAAACGTGGAGATTCTGATGTTGCTTCGTTAGTTATACCCTGTGAACAGCACCTTTTGAAACACTGAACATCTGGAACGGCGGATATGTGTAAACAAGAGATATATATTTATATAGTTGAAACAGCCTACATGAGCCTATGATAATCTGTGTTTCTTACAGATAGAAGGGGTAGAATAATCCGCCGTGCAAAAGAGTACATTGGGGCCGCACAGCCCACGGTGGTCAACGGCCGATACTGAACAGGCTGCATGAATTCTGCCGCATAACATACAAACAGAGAAATAACTCGAGTCAGCAAGAGACATAGATTCTCATGAGCTCCCGCGGGCAGCATGGCCTCATGAGAATCTATGCCTCTTGCAGATGTTGTTTGTTGTTGTTGTTCTTTACATTTTACTGTCCCACTGGCACTAAAAGTGATCGAGGACTAGTAGTTGTCTTTGCCAGGCAGATTTGACGTGGGTTCAAGTTTCCCTCCCGGCTCGGCCTTTCTCATCCGGGCTTGGGTTGTTTGTTTTGTCATATGTCTCTGCTTTAAATACAGGGTATGTCACTGACTGAACCGCAGCCAGTGTACACACAGCAAAGCTGTGCCGCACATTTACTTTTGGGTGTGAGTTGTATCTCCCTCTGTTCCGCCATGGCCCTGTGTCCGCTACTGACGCATTGTGGTTTGAAACTTCCGGCTCCAACATCCCCGAAGGACTTGACCTGTTCATACGTTTTAATATAGCTCTTGATTAGCGACGCCGAATTCAGGTCATCATGTTGCTGTTTCTGATAAGCAACGACAGTCACTTTCATTCCTTCCAGTGATGTCCGGCAATCGCGACCGTGGCATTTGCGGGGTCGCGTTGCTCGTAATTTTCATCAGACAGTAACTGCCTGTGGCATTGTCGGCCTTGTATAGAGGCTTTATTTGAGCTACTTTTAGCCACACGCACAAACTAATGCAGAACGGGCGGACTGTTGGCTGGCATTTGTTTTACTGGCGGCTTGGAAAAGTTTTCTGCAACTGGTATGATCCCAACAAGTCAAGGTTGACCCGCTTCGAATCGTTTACACTGTGAAACCGCCATTGAGAGATTTATGACACAGACGGTCCGCGGTGGCCATTATAATTAGTTTGACTGACTACCTTTCACAAGTAATATTTAAGGCCGAGGGGTTTGGAGGGGAGCGGGGATGCGTGGGGGGGGGAGGGGAGGGGGAGGGGGGGGGAGTGGGTGAATGGTGAATGGGGCAGCATGAATAGGTCAGTTTATGCATTGCCGCATTTTCAGTGCAATTTCAGTGAGCATATTCGTAATATTATACTCAGTTGGATGCTAGGACTGCATGGCTCCGCCTGCTGTGGATTATTTGCAGTCAGTAACTGAACCCACTCTGGTTACCGCCTTACGCATATTTATGTAGCGGACCAAAGGACTCTGTGAACCACTGTGGCTGCACTGCAAACATAACTTGAGTTTCCTCCTCGGGTCACAGGTCGTGACTGTGACCTTTCACTAAAAGCTCAGTGTGGCCTGTCAGTTTTGGTTGGTTGTGTAGTTCGGAGGCAAACTTAGTTCAAACGCGGTTATGACACTACAGCCGACTGAGAGTGATTATGGACGACCATAAGGGACGGGTTATGGGGAACAGAGACAACTGTTAGTGAGGTTTCGTTTCTATAACCCGCAAGCTGAAGGCGGACACTGACGCAACTGACAACTGAAACCAACGAGAGCCGCAAAATGACGGCGGATATCAGTCGCCTGCTTGTACCATAAGAGAGACGTAGTAGATCCTCAGTCATGAGCCTAGAGGGTTCATGAGGATCAATCTATGTCTCTTCACTTGGGCTGAGCCTGGATGTCAGTTTGGAGTTCCGGTGTCACCCTGACTCGGCGACTCTGCCAAGCGGATGGTCACGGCTCTCGGATCGTTCGACTGAGTTGTAAACCGGCAGCGAAACCTCGTCACTGTGACTATTTCCTATGGATTGCGCCGACCTGAACAATGATAAATTCAAGCGCGCTGTAACTGTGGCCAAGTCAGTGTGGCCATGTAGGCCTAGTACAAAAAATATCAGTGGGACAGCTATAAGGCGCCGGCATTACCGCGAGAGCGCGCTGCCGGACCCGTTCTCGAACGGTACACTCGTGGGTACACTGAGACGACGAAGAAATACGTACGCAGGGATCTCACACAGACAGCTGGGCGGGTTCAATGAACGTGAAGTGTGCGCGCCCCGGGTATGCAGCAGGCCTGGCTAGCTACACACGCGCCTTCACGACCGAACTGAACACTTTAACTCATTCTACCCCAACACCGAAATCCCCAAATTTTGCCGCTGTTCTCTGAAGACTGCATTGCAGTGCAGGACACAGATCGACCATGATAGTTCAAGGGTGATGCCAGAATAGCTTGGCGCCGGCATAGGCGCCAAGCTATTCTGGCATCACCCTTGAACTATCATGGTTGATCCTTCACTTGCTGTGGTGTGTCTGGGGTAGAATGAGTTAAGCAACATCCAAGTGCAAGAGGCATAGATTCTCATGAGCCCCCACTTCTGCGGGGGCTTAAGATAATATATGCCTCTTGCTGACCTCATTCATGTTTAACTGCAGGAATCATGGCGACAAAATCGCTACTGACAATCCGCAAAGGGTTAAATGGCCCAGACTATATATATATATATATATAATATATATATATATATATATATATATATATATATATATATATATATATATATATATATATATATATATATATACAGCCGGTAGTAAACTTCGGTTATAGCAAATCGTTATGGGACCCCAATATTCTTCTTGTTATATATACGTAGTGTGTTATAAGCAAAGTGATTTACATAGAAAGTGATTCGTGAATCTCTAAATAAATCGTCCTAATTCCGGCCGTAACCCCCTCCACCCCCACTCCTCCCCCCCCCCCCACCCCGCCCCCCTGCACAAGTATCTCCGTCTTGACCGAACTGAAGTGAACTGAAGTGAACTATGAGATGAACTTCTCTTTGTGGGTGGTATTGCACCATTGAGGTTTGATGTTTCGTCACTTTGCACAAGTTTAAATATGGCAACTAGTTTTTAGTGACCACCTTAGTTATGAAATCACCTGGCATTAACGACTACTATGCAGGTGGTTCTAGCCACCTAAAAGGTGGTCCTTTAATCACAGTGTCCTTCAAGACCGTCCGCTTTTAAGATCACGTTTTACATGGTCCAAAACAAAAGATGGTTGCTCGAAAACAGGTTGTTCTGCCGTGTAATGATTTGCCTCGAATGCCTCCAGCCATACTATATTTACTCTGGCTAGATTATCTTTGGACAGCCCAGATAACCGGAGAGTACATCTTTGAGTACAGAAGCCGGCCTAGTACAAGTAAAACCTAACCCCTTGTCTGTCGGCATTGGACGCGGATTTTGCGTCTGACCGACACTGACTCAAACACAAATGAAATAGGACCATACGTGGGCACTCGGCACAAACAATACATGACTAACAAGAGACATAAGTCCTTATGAGCGCCCCCCCCCCCCCCCCCCCCCCCCCGCGAATGCGTGGGCTCATGAGGATTCATGTCAGTCTCTTGCAGATGGGTCGCGTTCGCCTTGGCCCGGCATTTAAGGGGTTAAGACCGGTCAAACCCGAGTGGGTGAAGGTCAGACACAAAGAGCCGATATCAGTTGCACTGAGCTGAATCAGCTTAATACTGAAGTACCCAACTCCAACCGCAAGGGTACTTACGTACCTTACTAAGGGAACACAATACATCTCAAACTGAGCCAAGCAATTTTCGTATCAAGTGTGTGTTGACATTTCGGTAATGGCAAGGCCGTCGCTACACACGTCAGCTGTGCGGCCAAAGGCCGAAGCGAGAGGGGGGTGGGGGTGGGGGGCGGGGGTGGGTGGGGGGGAGGGGTTGTGTGTGCCCTGTGTGTATGTGTGTGTGTGTGTGTGTGTGTGTGTGTGTGTGTGTGTGTGTGTGTGTGTGTGTGTGTGTGTGTGTGTGTAGTCTTGTAATTAAAAGCAACAACCTTTTTTTTTTAAAAAAAACCGGCAAATCAATCACAGAAAGATGACGAAAGCATCATTTATTTTTATCAATTTAAATATATCAGAGCTTACCGATTAATTTGAGTTCTTCTTGTTCGTTTGAATACAAAAAGTCAATATTAATAAGTCAGTGTCCAGTCAATTTGTATGCACTATCTCCCTAGTTGCGCATGCAGCCACCGGTACTGTTCACAGTAATAATAATAATAATAATAATACCGGTATTATATAGGCGCTTTTTCTCAATTTTTGGGTGAATCGACTCAAAGCGCCGCGAACTGAAACCCAACACGCACACTCACGTGACAGACACGAATTTACACCGAAGACAAACACAGTACAAGACAGACGAAGGCCCAGTTCAGCTACTGAAGTCAAACTTACAGAGATTTTTGATCGCTTGTATTTGAAATTTATAAAGTGGCCTGAAACCGGTACCAAAGTGTGTGTGTGTGGGGGGGGTGTGGGGTGTGGGAGGGGGGTGGAAGAACCGGAGTACCCGGAGAAAGAACCCCCGACGGTCCGCCCGAATTAACGGTGACACTTACCAGAGGAGAAAAGTCCGATGCCGGAACCCGCCGTTTTCGAACCTCGCACCTTTGGCATTGGTGGCAGGCTCCTTAACCACTGCGCCACGGACCGCCCAGTACCGATGGTTGCATGCACAAGGGGGCCGGGTTAACAAACAGTATCCTGTTGCAAGCACAAGGGGGTTAACATTAGCATTTCGGACACTGGACATATTATATACACTCGTCATCTATAATATCTATGCAATTGGTTGCCATGGGAAAAACAAAAAGGTGCATATTTTACTTTGCAACATGATTCTAGTTCTGTCAACAATGCAACGATAATCTACCGTGAAGACAATAAGTCAAAGTGTTTGTGAAAAGCAAGATTTTCATTGTAATGCGATGAAATTTTCGCTTTTCAAACTGAATAAATCAACTTTACTGTCTTTCGCCTTGACTGGGCAGTATACTGCATACATTGAACACGCCCCTCACTGTCGAGGAAAATAAACTTAATCCAACTGCAAGAGACATAGATCCTCATGAGCCCCCGCAATTGCGGGGGCTCATGAGGATCTATGCCTCTTGCTGTCACCACTCTTAATCCGAGTTCCATGGACGGCTCCCCAACACTGAATGATTTCAAGAAATACAGTCTTCTGGCAATGAGTAAAAACACAATCAGACGCGTTCAGACAGCACGTGCGAGTTACACAAAGTCTACACCGAATACTAAGCAAACAGGCAGTTGGACCGACTTCGGCCTCGTTTATGTCCGCTTAGGCCGGTGGACCTTCTGTACTAAAACGCACCTCGTGCATCTTGGCTGCATGTTTTGTGACTGATTCTGCTCATACACTGGCAAGTTTGCACACAACCAGCAAACCATTCAACCATTCGCGGCAACTAACCAACCAACGAACCAGCCAACCAACGGAACGAATGAACGAGCAAAAGAACGCACAAACAAACACAGACCAACACACACATGGTCGTTCAAAATGACACCTTCCACTGAGATGACATCAACACCCTCAGATTTTATGACATCACTGTCATTAGTTTATCACTGAATAATTACGTTACAGAAGTGGCTTATTACAATAGTTCCCCACCGGACTATGAATTATGATATTAACTATTTGAATTTCAATATTTCTATGTAAGATGTCATTCATATTTTCTGCTAATTTTTCAACTGTTATGTTATTTTGTGTCAACAGATTCGTTGTAATAGGACATTCACAAATTGTATGTTTAACAGAGATGGGTCTTAAGCACTCGCACATGAAGTCTTTTGAGAATTTTGTTTTCCAAGAATTTAGTCTTAACTTGTATATCAAGGAAGCTGTTTTTTCTTGAACAAGGTGGAACACGATAAGTATATTTCATATCATCTTTGTGAAAAAAACTGTTTAGCAGTGTGTTATGCCCTGTCTACACACCTAATGAACTTTAACAGCAGCTGGGACACGCAGCAATAGCACACGCGCAATTGCACTTATTTATTCTGCGCTGCCGCGGCCGTTCGGTGTCAATCTATTTTTAGCTCTTTCTCGTGCTAAAAGCGTTATACTTCTAGAACGGAGTGGAGTTATTGTCAGTTTACTATGATATTGAGACGACGTGTGCTGAACTGGATTCTCCTGTGTCTAAATAAACCATGAAGTCTAGACCTGTGTCATTAGCGCCTTCGTAACCATCACTTACAGAAGTGTATCTATGCATGAACATTAATTTTACGGTGATAGTGGGCCTTCAAGCCTTAGTGCCTGTCGGTATAGCAGTTTGTGGCGCCATGCGGATTCATCCTGCAGGCGGAACTGAATCATGGCGACAAAAATCGCTACGACAGCAATAGAGTGAAACATGAATGAGGTCAGCAAGAGACATAGATTCTCATGAGCCCCCGCAAAAGCGGGGGCTTATGAGAATCTATGCCTCTTGCACTTGGATGTTGTTTAATCGTCTTTCGGCCGTGAAGGAGTTAAAGAATCCGCGCGAGCGTGTAGCTAGCCAGCCCTGCTGCGTAACAGCGGCGCGCGCACGCCCGGCACATTCTTTTATTGAACCTGCCCAGCTGTCTGTGCCAAACCATGCGTATTTCTTCCCCGCGTCATCTGTACCCGCGAGTGTACCGTTGGAGAACTGAGGTGCGCTCGGCTCTCGGCTCGTGCGGCTTCAATCAAGCTGTCCGCATATATTTTTCAGGCCTACGTGGCCACACCAGACCACAGTTTTCAGTACTGAAAATTTCAAGTCGTGAACATCCTGTGTAGGCAGGCCTGCTGTGTGTATACATAAGAGGTCCGGCCTCTTAGCTGCTCGCAGTGGGAAAATCACTGCACTGCGTGTACTAGTCAGTCCAGCAGACATTTTTAGATCATAAACCGTAACACAACGGAACTTGACGAGCGGCTTTAGTCAAGGTAAGTCGAAACTCCGCTTAACATTCGGAACTGTGGCCTGTGAAGATTACCGTGGATACTCGTTCGGAAGGTGAAATCGACCATGATAGTTCAAGGGTGGTGACAGAATAGCTTGACGCCTGAAGGCCGCGCCAAGCTATGCCTCAGACACCGCCTTGACTGAACTGCCATGGTCGAACCGCGTAGTCTGAGTGGTACAGTGGTGATCAGAATAGTCGGTCTTGCGCCAAGCTTGTTCCGGCTTTCACTGACCACCCTCAAGCTGAACTGTTAATAGTATTATCGACCGCACTCCGCCGCCGTCTCCCGTTGTACTGAAAGTACGTCAGTGTAGAACGGTCTCTTCTGTGTTCAGTCAGGTGTTGACGGTAGATCGGTGTGTCCGCCAGAATGACCTGAATAACCCAAAGCCATTTTTTTTTTTTGGATTGAAAGCCGGTCCGGCGACGCCGGAGAACACATCGACCACTCGGTGATGCAAAGCAAATAAAAATATAACTCATATACACCGTGGGCGGCCTGGCCGCGTGGTAATTCACCAATATACAACACGTTAGCATGAGTGTGGCATGCGGCATAGCACAATACTGATACCGGTCCGGCCATTGTATATCACGGATTTATTACATAACTCATCAAGTTGTTGTTACTTAGGCCAGCCATTCATTCTAGTACAGTCTACTCCGCTTATAACAAGGTGGGATATACCACAAGTCGGATATAGCCACACTGACTTTGTCAAAGGTCCCGACAGCAGTTTTTCAACGTAAATTACTTCGCTTATGACAAAAAGTCGGACTATAACAACAACAAAAAATGGCTCCCCTGGCGAGATCAGAGGGTGGGTTAGAGTAGAGGGAGATGGATCAGAAGGATAAGCTTGAAAATAAAAACAACTTTGGGCTTGGGTCCCGTCTTGTTTAATTAAGTTACGCGTTGACAAGAAAATAGCAGTTTCACAAAAAGCGGTTGATTTCCATTTTACCGAGTCCGTATTAAAGTTTGGTTATTCTTACTACATACAGTGACTTTGCATACACGGCTAGATTAAGGGGAGATACTGAATGAGTTCGTAATCCAGCGTTGTCAGTACTTCTCAGTCAACCGTTTGCCGAATAGGAATTAGTTGATTTTTCATTTGGAGCCACTCTATACTGTATGTCAGTCAGTGACTCCCATCAAACAGTCAGCCGGCCTGGAAAGGGTTGTCTGGAACAAATCATTTAGCCCTGGAAGAGGCTGCGTGCCATTCGGATGAGTGAGTGAAACATCAAATTCGTCACACGGCGTCCAAGCCTAAAATATGAACAACTCTGAATGTTCCTAAAAGAAAAACGGTGAGCCTTCAAACCAAATACGGTAGACTTTGAGATAAAATCCTCATCTTGTTTTACTTTATAATGCGGATACAGTCGAGTCTGTCTAGTGTGGCAACCTTACCACTTTACTGTAAGCGGCTACTAATGATGTGTTTCAAAACCACCTTACATCATGCAGGAAGACACTATTTGCCGGAGGCTCGCCGCATATACGAATGAGATCAGCAAAAAGCACAGATCCTCATGAGCCCCCGCGTTTGCGGGGGCTCACTGAGGATCTGTGTCTCTTGCGGTATGTGCGTAAGGTCACATGGGGTTCAAGTGATAATGTAATCAAGTAAATGGTGCATCGCATACTGACTTCGATGTGTAAATATCAGCCATGTTGTACTGAAAAACTTCTCTGTATATCGGTAAGTGTACCTCAGATTGTAACGCGTTATGACGCGAACAGTATAGAAACGAGATCTCATACGCGCAAAACACTGATGAGACAGTCGTCGATTTTCTGCCTCAGGTATCATGGGTTACTGATCAGTATGGAGTACTTTCACGTTTGACTTAAGTCTTGAAAAGCTGTCCCCCCACCCGGGTCTGCCCTGGGGGACTTGGGTGGGGTTAGGTACTTTTTAGTTCCCAGGGTCACCCTGGTCAGCCCCACAGGGTGAGTTTTTCTCTCTATTCTGGGGCATGTGTTTCTGTCTACCCGAGGTCCATTCACCTGTATTTGCCTTTTTAAAACTCTCCCTACTGTCTGCACTGCCTGTAGCTCTTGATATTGGATGTGTGTTGCTAAATGGTCTTAGCTTTATTTAGGCCCCATGTGTTAGGTTTATTTAATGTATTGGACCGGCTGGCGACATACATTCAATGTTCTGTTTAGTTTTTTTTTTCACAAGCAGTGCAGGCACGTCCTGAGAAAGCCTTGTTGCTGTCGGGACGTTAAGCAATGTACAATCATGTACAATCATTGAAAAGCTGTGCATTTCTTGTGTGAATAATCAACACGTTCGTAATACTTTCAGACCATAGACTATCATACGTATGGAAAAATGAATTTTCTCCTTGCTGACCCAAAGAGGGAGGTTGTATGAAAAGGATTCCTGTATCTCAGTCATATGTATGTAGAAATGACTGAATCTTATAGTGCATGTGCGTGTGTTTTACTTACATTAACATGTATGTAACAAGGAAATAGCCAACAAAAAATAAAGACACTGTCGAAAAACAGGTCGGGTCAAAATAAAATGGTCATTTTTTGTTGCTGTCTTGTTGTTATTATTGTTGTTGTTGCTGCTGCTATTTTGTTGTTATTCTCCTTTTCTTCCAAAGTGTCTTTCTTTCTTTTCTTGATTATACATTGTATGCTTTGGCGGCATTGATTCGCGTAAAATTTTGACGTTTACTTATTTTACAGATTTTGCTTGATTTTTGTCGTGTGTAACGTGACACCAAGGACGTGACATGGAGGCCTGCTGTTTTTCGCTGACCAGTGTTCTGACAGCGTGTGTAGTGACACTTTTGACAGTATGGATATGGTGAGTTTGTGTGTGTATGTGTGTGTGTTTGTGTGTGTGTATGTGTGTGTGTGTGTGTGTGTGTGTGTGTGTGTGTGTGTGTGTGTGTGTGTGTGTGTGTAACTCACACACTTATATAATCCTTACCATATAGACCTACTGAATCAGCGACATCCACAGGTGTACGACAGGTGATTTCCTATTTGATCATCCCTTTGACTGTCGGTAGCGGTTTTTGTCGCGATCATTTCGACAGGAATTATCGTGACGAAAAGCGCAGCCGACAGCCAAAGGGTTAATTGTGTTGTTTTTGCAGACGTTCATGCAAATGAACTTAACCCCATAGCTGCCGGTCGACGCAGATTGTGTTTTTCAAATTATTTCAAATTCAACGTCAGCGATATTGAGCTGTCAAAGGAACATGGAGTCAGAGTGGTTTCAGCAAGAAGCTTAGAGCCTCATGACTTGCGGTTTGGCCATGTTTTTTTTTTTTCTTCTTTTTTTTCCTCCGCGCTTAAATGGATCTTAATATATACAGAAAGGTTTTTAAGGCGTCCTTTTAAACCCAGGTCGCACCACACCGATCAACTGTCAAAGGAAAAAATCAGCCAACCAAACAGACAAACAACGAACAATCAAGAAACCAAACACACATTCGCGCAAACAAACACACTTCATTATTAGAATACCATTAAAAGATAAAATCACTTTTTTATGTTTTCAGGCAAGCGTACAAAAAGAGCACTTTGTTCAAAAGGCTCGGTATCCAGGGGCCGACACCCTGGCCTTTTCTGCTGAACAACCCGGCACTTTTGAAGGAGGTACGTTAAAGCGATGTACTCCAATAAATGGTAATAGTTAGAAAGACCGGTCTCCTTTGTAGTATAATGTTGGACAAAACGGTTAACAGTTTACTTATGAAGTGTCGTACTCATAAAAGATGTTTCTGCTCTTAATGTTCTTAGCACATAGTATTTGTTCCGCCAGCTCGCATTAGAATATCTCTGTTACATGTGTTCGCTCGCTCGTATTGTGATAAAAGGGCAGTCAGAGCCCACCCTGTTCGAGGAAACTTTAATGTTTTTTTTCTTATTATTTTTTAGGGACTGATTGGTTCGCTCCTGACATGGGCAGCTCAGTACCCAAAGATATACGGGTAGGACATTTTGTATAGTATGTGTTTGTCCTATGCTATGGCTTTATTCTTGTCGGTACCCTAGCCGAAAATCTAAACCAGGCCTCACTGAACTGCAGAAGTAAGCTTAGTCCTACGACAACCACAGCTTTGTGGCTGGCGCAGGCCTAATCTTACTCATGCGACTGGCTGCAGTTGTTGCAGTTATGGTGTTGTAGACGCATTGATTTGGCTACATGTGTCTTGTGTGGGCCACTCTAAGTTTGGGTACTGGGTAGGGCGTATACATGTAGGTACCCACCCCATAAAGTTTTCCCTTCTTTGACACATGTATTGATATATTGTATAACAAGCAAATTAATATTCATGAACTTGCTTGATATACTTTCCTTCCCAAAATCCCTAGCGCGCCAAGAAGACTCGGATCTTGACGATACTTGCATTTTCAAAATGGAAACGTGAAATATGCTCAAACTGCAACATTAACAAGCTCCTCATGTGTAGTAGTAATGAAATACTACGTAGTGTGTATGAACGCTCGAAATTTAGATCCTACACACACACACACACACACACACACACACACACACACACACACACACACACACACACACACACACACACACACACACACACACGAATGGAAAAAAGACGCCACGAAACGTGCGAATCACTGGACTGACACAATGAAATTCAGTGACGATCACCTGGCGATATCGACAACCTGAGAAAAAGCTAAATAAAGACAACTGCTGGCGTTTTCCGCAATTATGCGTGATCTAGTTACAAGTAGATTTTACTCAGTAAATCGCACGGTTATATAATGCACTGACGTCTTCATAGTCAGACGAAATCTACGCGCGCTGAGTCGACAGCGATATGTCTTCTGCCATTCACAGTTATGTGTTTTGTCTGTACACCGCAATCAGCCGCAACTAAATGATGCGAGGCACAGTTTTGTTTTGGACTGGGTACATAAATTATATTGAGCAACA